>JAJAGP010000587.1:0-121071 GCA_025084515.1 Ancistrus triradiatus | reverse complement strand
AGATTGTGGTTAAAGAAATAAATGGTTAAGGCCAAGATAACTCGGCTACTGTTACTGCAAGCATGATAAGTGAAGCTCAACGCTTTATTTCACTAAATGTATTCCAGTAGAGTTTAAATATGCAAACAGAAACCACAACGAGGTCACAATCTTCGAGGTCGAGGGTAAAGACGCCATATGTGCAACCGGATGTAAATAAATGGGTTGAAAAGTTAGTGTGTTGTAGTTTATCTGGATTTAATCCTGTATTGAATATTCCAAATATCTGGCTCTGCCGCCGCTGCTGAGAAAAAAGGAAAAGGGTTCTGCTGAATGTGTGTATGGGTAACATCGGATTCCCACTGTAAAGTCGGAACATCATAAAATGGGGGGGTACCTGGAGCTTGTTCTCACGTTTGTTCCCAGTTTATTTCAGTGTTTGCTCATTCCATCCTGCAGTCCATCTGTTCCTGATGGACATGTTTATGGTAGTTATAAGCTCCATCATGGTGAGATGTACAATGAGAGGTTTTAAAGCTCAGTGCTTTCTCTGCTATAGCATCAGCTTTCTCACGTCCCTCTGGTCCACATGTCCAGGTACTAGCTGATTGTCCTGTTCTTTTAGTGAGCATATCTTCTGAATAATGTTTGATATTTTATTATAGCTTTCATAGTTGAAGTTCACCACAAATCAGCTGAAGGCTACCTGCCTCAAACAGTAATCGCTGCTTAAAAGCCAGGTCGAAAGTTGAAACAGAAGGAGAAACGCCCAAAACAGAAAGCAGGAAACACTCAGTGGCTGTACCGTTTACAGGTTACGCACCGTTAGACGTGGAATAAGGAAAATAAACAGATAAATGGTTAATAAAAATAAGGATGTGTGTCTCCAGGCGTGATTCCAGAACAAGCAGGATTTGGATAAGTGCAGGAAGTGACTTATTGATCTAATGAGGCTCACGGATTCGCAGTGTGTGGAACGAGGCCCGGGCTCAAACCCCTGCTGCAGAGGTAACGCGGTAGCTCCCCGAAAGCCGAAATCATCTTTCACACTCCAACCAAGTCCAATTCGCAGCATGGCAGGATCTAATTACGATCCGATCCGTGAGCATGTGCACGCTGGCAGCGCAGGGCCTTTCTCCAGATACCGTACGTGAGGTTCTGCTACGTCTGGGAAAGGCTCTTGGATTTATTTTGACTAACGTTGGAGATACTTCAGAATATTCACACGGCCCAGCTTAATATTTCACGTTCTAAGGACCGGCAGCCAAAGGAGAGGAACCGGTATTTATTACGGAGGGAGATAAATCAGTAAGCAGACGCAGACTAGTGAGTCTGCAGGGCGGTTATATAGATCCCCAACATTTCTTGCCTTGTTCATTAACACTACAGAGCCAGAAGGATTGACTAAAGGAATCATATTTGGAGGAGGTCACCGGTGCAGCTAACGGTAAAACAAGGCCATCGGCGGCCTTCTCCAGTGGACGTTGTTTGTCCAGTGTTTCCTCTGCTTCAAAACTTCATGAAACAGCAAAACGTAATAGAAAATCAGCTAATTTCAAAGATCGATCTCGGGGATATGTGAATCAATATCAGGTCATTCAAACAAAGACCGCTTTGAAGCTAAAAATAGATTTTGTTTTAAACCCACCCCTGTTGGTGTGGTACGAACGGGTCAGACTACTCTTGCAATTTGTGACCAAGTTTAAATATTACGTTAGTTACGAACCCACCACAGATCAGCTCAAATCCTTGCAGTCATGTTCCAAAAGTCAAAATCAAAAGGCAAAGTCAGGTTGATTTCCACAGCACTTTTTACAACAAAGCAGCTTTACAAACATCTAGGTCTACAGCTCCAACAGAGAAAGCCTAGGGAGACAGTGGCAAGGAAAAACTCCCTAAATTTGATGAGAACTAAGATTTAAATAAGGACGAGCCCAGATGTTATACACAAGGATTCAATAAAATTACATAAATATGCTTATATTAATAGCTGTAATACAGTGGGGCAAAAAAGTATTTAGCCAGCCACTGATTGTGCAAGTTCTCCGACTTAGAAAGATGAGAGAGGTCTGTAATTTTCATCATAGCTACACTTCAACTATGAGAGACATAATGAGGAAAAAAAATCCAGAAAATCCTGTAGGATTTTTAAAGAATTTAATTGTAAATCATGGTGGAAAATAAGTATTTGGTCACCCACAAACAAGCAAGATTTCTGGCTTTCACAAACCTGATGAATGACCTGCAGAGAGCTGGGACCAAAGTAACAAAGGCTACCATCAGTACACACTACTACGCCGAGAGGGACTCAGATCCTGCAGTGCCAGGCGGTGCCCCCTGCTTAAGCCAGTACATGTCCAGGCCCGTCTGAAGTTTGCCAGAGAGCATATGGATGGATCCAGAAGAGGATTGGGAGAATATCATGTGGTCAGATGAAACCAAAAATAGAACTTTTTGGTCCTTTGCAGGAAGAAGAATGCCGAGTTGCATCCCAAGAACACCGTACCTACTGTGAAGCATGGGGTGGAAACATCATGCTTTGGGGCAGTTTTCTGCAGAGGGGACAGGACGACTGAAAGCATTGAATATCTCATTTTTTGAACAACATACTGAAAGTGAAAAACAAAAACAGTTAGCGTCAGCAGGTAGCAGGTGTGAGTGAATGCTCCTATAACAGCAAAGAAGAATCGGGTTCATATTAAACCCTAAGCTTTTGACGGTTATGTTAAATGTTGACTGTCCACAAACTTTTGGCTTACTGAAATCATGTATGAAAGCGCCTTCCATTTGTAGCTATTGTTAGCAGTCTGATAAACTAACACCAGCCTGCTTTAACGCACTTATCATGGTCAGGCTCGTTAGCTCCACGTCTGTGCGGCCGATCGGGGCTACGCGTAAGCGTAATTATTTGTGCGACTTCACCTCGTGAAAAGATGAAAACGCTTTCTCGCGCCATTAGAGTCAGACCGAGCCAGCAGCAGCAAGCCAGGGAAAGATTACAGATCATTGAGCGCTGGCTGCGACTGCAGTACAAATGCTTACCAATAACCTCCAGTGACCTGGCAGAGCGCCCGCGGCCCACGACCCTGCTTCTACATCACACAGGAAACAGGTGATCGGCGATACACGGAGCTCGTACCCTGAGCCATTCCATGTCGCACACCAACAAGTGAGAGGTTTTAATGGAGGAACAACACGGACAGGACCTGCTCAAAGGTCAGACACGCTCCGGTCGCTTTCATCTCCTCTACGAAAGAGAACATGTTTGACCTTCCAGTGTCGATCGATGCTTAATGTCAGCTTCTCCATACAGGACATTCAGTGTGAGGGAGTTACCTAACATTGAGGAGCACCTATCCCAACCGGGGCACACCCACATCAGGGCCCTGTGCTCTTTGGGGGTAGGTGCCGGAGCCCCCAGTTTAGTTTCAGGTCTTTATTAGCACTAATTTGTGTGTTTGGCCTCAAAAGCACAGACAGATACTCAGGACTGAGTCTGGCTGTAACAACAGTAACATTACTGTCAATATAAAGAGAAACAGAAATTAGGACGGCTTTTAAATACACTTTTAAAGACCTAAGCTCCTCAGGACCCGGGTTCGAACTCCGGTTTTCTGCTTATTTTTATTCTGTTTATTTTTATGTAATATGTTATTAATTTTTGCTTATTAAACATTTCTGTGTTTTTTATTTGTTTAAACAACATGGAGGACGAAACATGACAAATTCAATCAAATCAATAAATCATTAAATAAATAAATCTACAAATAAATAAATAATTAAACATAAAAAAAAAAACAAATAAAACAATTAATGCATTAATGTTCAACATACACTGGCATATAAAAACACAGCTTATTTACTTATTTATTTATCTCTTTATATTTTTATTTATTTAAAACAATAAATAAATCCAGAAACAAACAAAAAAACTAAATCCAAAAATAAATAAAATAAATTAGCCAACATGTTTTTATTTATATACCATTTTATGTTGAACATAAAAATAAATAAATTCAATTAATGTTAAACCCAAGTATATGAAAACATTGCATATTTATCTATTTAAAAAAATTTATCCAGAAATAACTAAATAAATAAATTAGCCATGCTTTTACTTATATACCATTTTATGTTAAACATATAAATAAATTCAATGTCCAACATAAAATAGTATATAAAAACATTGCTTGTGTATTTACCTATTTATGTATTTAAAGAAAGAAATAAGTTCAGAAATAAATAAAGAAATAAATAAATCCTTAAATAAATAGTCATGTTTATTGATATACCATTTTATGTAGAAAATATAAATAAATTAATTTTATTAATGTTCAACATAAAATGGTATATGAAAACATTGCTTATTTAACTATTTATTTATTTCAATAAAAAAATAAATAATTTAATAAATAAATAAGCCATGTTTTTATTTATATACCATGTTGAACATTAATTTAATTAATTAATTGTGGTTTCATTGATTTATTTATTTCTTTGTCACACTTGGTCCTCTATAAAACAAGACAAAAGTTTCTCTTACATTTTTCCCCATATTTAGATTTTTCCCTCATATTTGTCCAATAAATAAATAAAGTTCAGAAATAAAGAAATAAATAAATCCTTAAATAAATAAATAAATAAGCCATGTTTATTGATATACCATTTTATGTTGGGAACATATAAATAAATTCTATTAATGTTCAACATAAAATGGTATATGAAAACATTGCTTATTTAACTATTTATATATTTCAATAAATAAATCCTGAAAAAAATAATTTAATAAATAAATAAGCCATGTTTTTATTTATATACCATGTTGAACATTAATTTAATTGATTAATTGTGGTTTCATTTATTTATTTATTTTGGTCATTTACATTTACATTTACAGCATTTAGCAGACGCCCTTATCCAGAGCGACTTACAATTGGTACAATCTTACAAGCCAAGCAATTGTGGGTTAAGGGTCTTGCTCAAGGACCCAACAGTGGCAGCTTGGCAGAGGTGGGATTTGAACCCTGGACCTTCTGGTCCATAGTCCAGTACCTTACCCGCTAGGCTACCACAGTCCCACTGGTCACACATGGTCCTCCACAAAACAACATTTAGAAACCAGGTACATACTTTAAGCAGTAAGCCTTCCCCTTTTTAGTGTCATTAGGAATAGTTACTTCACCTTGCTGTTAGCAGTTGTAATTTGATTGACGATAAGAGCGAAGAGATTAAAAAAAGCAGCCCTGTCATCAGGCAAAGGAAATATGGTGCAGCACCTTCATTAGCATCTTCAGCCTGCCTGAAAAATGGTATCCAGTTGCTAATTACCGCTGCTAGCTAAGAAGCCAATTTGGAGTGGAGGCGGGCGCGAGAGCGGACCGACGGATAGGCAGCGAGTGAGAGCCTTTAGCTTAGAGAATCTGCTGCACTCGTCCATCACCAGTCTGCTCACATCCACACGCATTAACCCGGCACACTCGGATGTATAATTCAGCTTTGGAGGAGATTGGGTCTGTTCCAGGATTTCAATTAGCCCCCCCTTCAAACACCCCCCATCTGTTATCAATTAACTTCTATTTAATCAGACAGCTTCATGAATAATAAGCGTGCTATTGCACAGAGCTGGATGGAAATCCAGGGCGAGGGGGCTTTATTAAGATTTCCAAACTGTACCGAGTCCAGCCGAGTCCTTATGTGTTAGACCCAGCTCCCTTGATCATTCCGATTATGGACACGGGAGTGTCAGTGAGTGGAACTGTGACCACAGCCACTCCGACATTAGCCCACTACATGATAACATTTCTGAGAGCAAAGCACAGAAACGTCAGCAGATCCAAGAGGAGGAGACGGCATCATCCGGACAAGGATCTTAGAAAATAAACACATCATGGAACTCCAAAAGCTAAGGTACCAGTCCCAGCATCAAAGTTCCCTGTCCCAGTACCAAACATCCCAGTTTTTGTAAGGCTCCTCATACGGGTATCAGGGGTACCAGCTCACGTATCAAACACGTAATCAGAGGTACCAGTTCCATTTTGAAAGGTACTAGCTGAAGTACCTAAAGTTTCCTGTCCCAGTACCAAAGGAACCGGTCCCAGTACCCAAGCTTCCCTGTCCCAATATGAAAGGTTTCCATCCCAGTGTTAAATGGAACCAGTCCCAGTATCAACAGTCTGTCAAATCGGTTTCTTCTTCGGATCACTGATTCAGGATTCGTTCTTTATTTCAGTCTTTATTTTCAGTTTTATGGATTTAAAATCTTATGTATTAACATCTCCTTTAAACAGTGGCTATAAATAGTTCATCTCCCCTTATAAACCCCTGATATGATTTCACCGGTTGCCAGTTCCTCTACAGGTGAGGAGCAGAGGAAGCTTTGAGGTTACAGCTCGGCTCTCACACTGCTGATGGAGAAGAGCTAAATACAGATGTGGAGCACTCACTCTCTCTCTCTCTCTCAGGTTTCTGAACACTCTAAACTCTGACAGCGATGGACGAACAGATCTGGAGAACGTGACAGACGTCTGCAGTCTTTTATCAGACAGGTCAGCAGCGCTGTCGATCCACAAACACACCCGGGAGTGAAGAGGGATGAAGTTATCAAACTGAGCCGTGTCCAAGTGGAACACAGGAAGTTCAAACGTCATCAGCACAGTCAGTTCGTTCGAGGAAGCGTCGGGAACAACGCACCACAGCACTGCGTTCCCTCTCCTCACAGGCCCACTGCCATCTCTCCATCCGCCCTCTGCTTTCCATCACTCAGCTGAGCCCGATCCAAACCATCATGCCTATCAGTGCAGCCTCTGCAGCCTTCCAGGGGCGGCCGAGAGAGGGGCAGGCAGTCAGAGAAAGTTCATTCTCCAAACATGGCCAGCTGAAAAAGTCTGGAACCGTTTCCATATCTGCAGAACAGCGGTCTGTGGAGAAGCTTCAGTACCGGTGCTGGGACAGAACGTATCGCTCTTATGCCAAGCAAACAAAATCATAGTACCGGAACTTCTAGTTTCTCCATCAGTCCCGTACTAAAGATGATCAGATTCAAGCAGGTCCAATAAGGAAAGGTATCAATTTCCATATCAAAAGACAGTTTGATTAGTAGGGTTCCACTTCCACTGGTTGCAGCTACAGCTTCCATTTCCAGTACCAGTAGGTCCTAACGTTCTAACGCCAAAACTCTCAGAAGAGGTTACAGTTCCTGATCCCAAATTCCAGTACCAAAATATCTGGTTTTAATACTAAAGCTTACAGTAGAGGTTCCAGTACCAATAGGTACCAGTTCCTGTATCAGAGGTGCCTGTCCCAGTATTAAAAGTACCAATTCCAACACCAAAATATCTGGTTGTAGTACCACCAAAGCTTACATGAGAGGTTACAGTTCCAGTTCCAGAGGTACCCATTCCAGTACCAACATATCTGATTCTAGTACCAAAGCTTGTATGTGTTACAGTTCCTGTTACAGTAGCAAAGGTACCATTTTCCAGTACTAGAGGTACCACTATAATGTACTGAAAAATCTGGTTCTAAAACGAAAAGCTTACAGCAGAGGTACCAGTTCCTGTTTCAAGGGTGCCTGTTCAAGGGCTAAAAATACAGATTCCAGTACCAAAATATCTGGTTCTTAATAACAAAGCTTAGAGTACCAGTTCCTGTATCAGAGATGCTTGTTCCAGTACTAAGATTACCAATTCAACTTACTAAAATATCTGGTTCTCATACCAAGCTTACAGGAGTGGTTACAGTTCCTGTTTCAGTACCAAAGGTACCAGTTCCGGTATCAGACGCTAATGTTCCAGTACTAAAATAACAATCCCAATATCTGGCAAACTGCCAGTTCCTAGTGTTCTAGTACCAACAGCCTCACTGTCAGCAGCAAGGTCTCAATTCTCAAAGTTTTCAGTTTGAGAACCATAAGCTCCAGGTTCTGATGTAAATGCACCAGTTCCAGGACCAACATTTCCGGTGCCAGTACGAGATCTTACTGCAGGTACAAACAGCTGACTCGCTGAACTAATTAGCGCTGGTTCCTGACGAGGATGGAACCGTTTGCTGCAGAAACTTCACTCATTAACAACTTTATATGGGAAGTGAATCAGGTGGACGAGGTCACAATCAATGTGCTTAATATCACAAAGGCCGAGAGGTGAGAAATAACGAGGCGGCGGACACCCGATGTTGATTTGATGGTGCTAATTAAAGGCTGGGGGTGTATTTAGTAGCTGCTGGGTGAGCGCTGGAGATCGATACGTCATTAACAAGGAAAGCCAAGGAAGCCGGTGGGGAGGAACCGAACCGGTGGAGGAACTGTAAAGCGATCATCTTTAAATGACGTCTGAGGAGAGGAAAAGTGGACTGTGGTCCGACACCAGACTACAATCCACCAAAAGAAGCCAGTTTGAGATGATCTGAGCTTTTGTTTATGGAGTGTCATCCTGCTGGATGTAGAAATCAGAAGATGGTACACATGGTCAGCAACAATACTCAGCTAGGCTGTGGGGTTTGAACCATGCTCGGTCGGTGTTAAGAAAATCTAACACCATTACACCGGGAGCCTGAAGCAGGATGGATTTCATGACTTCATGTTATTTACCTTAAATTCCAACCCGACCATCTGAACATCAGACATTGAGTCTCATCAGACCAGTCAATGTTTTACAAATCTATTCCAATTCTATTGTGCCCATGTGAATTGTGGCCTCCCGTTTACTATTCATACCTGGCAGGAGTGGAACCCAGTGTGGTATTCTGCTGTTGTAGCCCATCCGCTTCAAGGTTTGAGGTGTTGTTTGTTCAGAAATGCTCTTCTACATATATCAACTGCCCTCACTGGATAGTTTCTTCCTGCCAGTCAATTTCAGGTTCTGCCATGTGACTGGCTGATTAGATATCTGCGTCACGAGCAGTAGAACTGTTTTTGTTTGTTTTAATTATTAGAAAAATTCCTTATGCCAAAGTTTTTTTCTTTCTTTAGTGTCAAGCACCATGACCATGATTAACACAAAAACAATAGTGACGTCTGTAATTATTGTAATTGCTTTGAAGCACGATTATAAATGAGTGTATATATTTTGCTATGATCTGGCCATAATGCCTTGCTGGCTGCTACTTTCTGGTTTCTAGTTCTGTCATTTCTCCTTCAGTCCCATCTCAGTCCCATCTCAGTACCTTGTGTTAACTTTTTAGGCAAATATTAAATCGATGCTTTCTTTCTTTCTTCCCTGCAGTAACGTGACCCCACATGCCTGAACCTTCACACCAGACCTTATGTACACAGAGAGGGTTAACAAAGTGTGTTCGGTTAAAGGAATAAAGGCCATCGGGACAATTAAGCCACACAGATAAGGTCAGGTGCATAGTGAGCTCAGCCTGTGTCAAAGGGCGAGAGACATTGAAAGACAGCCTGTGAGGGTAAGCGAGAGGAGGAGGAAGACCAGGTGAGGATGACGACGCCCTGATGTCTTTCATTAACAGCTGTAAACTCCATTACTCTCTCCCATTCTGGGGAAATTCGATTAGAGCTCATCCACAGAGTGACATCACACGGGCGCCTCGGCATCATGTAGGCCAGTGCTCGTTAACTCACAGCTCGTTAAACTGGATTTGTGCACGGATGGGACTTCCTTTTGATACTTCATGAATAATGAAGGTGTCTCCTGGCTCAAAATGAGGCGCAATTGACTTGTAAGAAGCAACGCGTTTAGTTTAGGCCCTCACGATTCTCCTCGCAAGATTCTTTAAACGTTATCTGCAAACTGAAAACATTAAGCCCTTGTCACAGCGAGGACTGAAAAAACGTACGTCGAGTTTTGAAACTCGAAACTGACGTTCTGTGACGCTGCGTACACCTTTTAATCGGAGCCTGTTCTGAGTTAAAAATCAGGCTGACCAATCAGAGCTCGGTCGCCGGGCAGAACAGCTCAGCAAGAGCTTATAGGACGAGCAACAGGCTGCCTCTAAAAACATGGAGATTAAAGAAAAGATCTGGTGGAATAGAACTGAAAGGCTGGAAAATGATGGAGATAAAGCTCACAGGGACTGGATGGAAGCGTCTGATTATTTATCCAAGTGCATTCTGATCTGTTCATGATCCAAAAACACAAACTAGGGCTTCCTGCACTCATCTTCACTCTTGTGAAAAAGACATGACGAGACACATAACGAGAAGGGAAATTAAAGAAAGCACCTGATCCAGGACGGCTTCCCATCAATGACTGAACGATGAATTCTGAATAACTAAAGCAAAGTCAAATACCAGGACATCTGCCCATGGACTGAATCTGCCTAAACACAAGAGTCGCTCTACCAAAGAATGGTTAAAGAAGAATAAAGCTAACGTTTGGCTGTTCAGACAGGGTGAGAGGAGCATGCCAAACCTGACCAAAGCATGGCAGAGACATTTCAGTAAGAGACGAGGGACCTGTGGTAACTTGTAGAAAAGGGTTACAATACGTCATGGTTAAAATATCTGTGCTGGATAACCTGACACAGCAGACTGTCCAGAATGGGCAAAGACAAAGAACAGCCATGTCCACAGCAACCACAGAAAGTCACTTATCAGCACTAAAACACTTGTAATGACTATAATGACTATAATAGAGACAATATCACCAGAAGGTCTTAATATTGACGGGTAAATGTAGCTGCTCCATGACTAGAAATGTCAGTATTTGCATTTTATACAAACAGTGCATGCTTGGTTATATATTATAAACAATATTTCTAGTAAAGATGCTTACTCATTTTAAATCAGACGTACGGGACGAAGTGTCCACCAAGGCCCATCACTAAGGATACCATGTTCTATATAAAATGTGGTCACTTATTATGTATCAGCAAGTACCACTGTGCTCTACAGCGCCACTGGTGGACAGTACACAGAATACCTGGGTGATTTACATCCGTGTATAAGATACGCTGTCTATAGGACCTACACGGCCTCCAGCTCCCCTCATACTAAACAGATGGAGTACAGTCAATAAACGTATATCTACAAATGAATACGTGACCATGTTCCAATAAGGTATGCCCCAAAGCAGGTTTATTTATCCTTTCTTACTGAGTATGTGCTGATCCCAACGGAACCCAAAAATAAACAGGCCACAGGACGTTGCTTTAAACGCCGGGACCGGGAAACAAACGGATTATACATGACCGGAATTCTGAATTAACATTAGTCAAAACAACATTTGTACCACTACATTTACTATACATCACTATATTTCAATGAAAAACACTTAACGTCTTAATCGTGTCTTTTTTTTTTCGCCATTCCCATCCTCACCGCCCACGAGGAATACGTGACTGATGATCTGATCATGCCATCAAAGAAAATGAGCCGTTTGGGTTTTTGGAAAGGAGGTCACACACAAGTACCAATTTACTAATATTGCTTAATTTCATTTTATTTTATATATAAAAACACAGGTGTCATCGATTTGGAGATGTGCTACAAATATAAGAGGTACCGGTGTAACGCCGGATCTTGTTCCGGCAGGATCCGGCTCAAATAAAGCATTGCACTGTTGAATTATTTTGCACATTTATTTATTGTCATACTTAAAAGTGCAGCCTAAGGAAGCCCTGAAGCTGTAACTATAATTTAGAGACCATGTATGTCTTATTTCATACACGATTTGACGCGTTCTTTTGTCAAGCCGTTGTCAATCAGCATTTAACTGTGCCAATTATAAAAACAAGGATTTCCCGAGTACTTTTCATGCCATTTAGTCAGTAGAAAACTAGTAAAGATTACTAGCCGTACAATCTCTAGATTATATACACTGCCCGGCCAAAAAAAAGGGTCACCACCTGGATTTAACTAAACAAATAGTTCAGGGAGCATGAGCCATCATTTTCACACATGGATTGGCCACCAGAGTCTTCTGTCGCTATACAAAACTGCTTCTGCAGTGTCACGACATTTATTTCTGTCCAGAGCTGCATTCACCCCTCTCCACAAGATCTTGTATTGATGATGGGAGATTTGTTCCAACTGCACAAAGTCTCCTCCAGCACATCCCAAAGATTCTCAATGGGGTTCAGCTCTGGACTCTGTGGTGGACAATCCATGTGTGATAATGATGGCTCATGCTCCCTGAACCACTCTTTCACAATCTGACCCTTCTGAGACAGATGAACATCATCTCCCACGACCACAGGATGCTTCTTTGACATGTGTCTTTAACAAATGAGAAGCTCCTCGCTGCATCAGTTAGGGTTAAAGAACTGGTTGCCAGGTGAAACAATCACCAATGCAGTAATTATCCGATGGGAGGCTCTTTTTTAAACTATTTACTGAGTGAAATCCAGGTGGTGACCTTTTTTGTTGGCCGGGCAGTGTATATAGTATAAGAGACACACAAAGTCAGCGACCTAAGACACGATGTGCCCATACACAGAAAGACAAACTCAAACGACCCAAGCATGGGCCATAACATCCACTGACTCCAAACAAAGCAACATGCAAAACCTGTAACAAAGTGTTGGCAACAAAAGTGGGTAACCTGAGTTCCAGCTGAGTCTGAGACTGATACAGCAGCTGTCAGCACCACTCAGTGGCTTAAGCTTTCTATTTTTTCATCTGAGATTTGTTATGGATGATTAAATCTGGATATTTTTTATGGGACATCGGAGCGAGGTCTTGGCTTTGTCCTACACCACCATCAGAACAACTGAGGAAACATTTTCAGAAGACTAGGCTTATATGGCTCCAGTTCTACAGGTGAGGCACAATGAAGTCGTTCTGGTGTCCTGTGGTGGCCACACGATGTGTGAGGGGTACGCCTGGCATAATCTGGTGTTCACATGTACCCACGACTCTGGTAACCCAACCCCATAACAGCCCGAGCTCGGCTCCCTCTCTCCCTGACACACAAACACACACAGACAGACTGTCCCAGTGATCTACTGCCCTGGCAGCTCGGTCCTCTCCCTCAGCCTGCTGTTGTGATTCCCGGCCAAGCTCGTGCACACACACACACACACACACACACACACACACACACTTCTCCCTGTTACCATGCAGAAGCTGTAAACAAAAACAGACGCACATACACGTGTACCCTCTTACATCATGGTATTTTATGGCGACGCTTCCAGCAACGTCAATAAATCAATAGGCAAAACGTTCATGCTGCATCGGGCTATAAAGGCGGGAGCTAATTTAATAATCTAAATGCTATGGGGTATTAGGCGGCATTATGAGCGCTGTATACACGCGGATATAAATAAATCCTGATGTAAGAGTGTGTTCAGAGTGGCTCCATAAACAAACACACACAACTGCCGGGATGGCACGACTGAGGACAGTGAGAGGACACTGCCCCCTTAAGCCCAGCCAGAAAAGTGAGGGCTCATAAGTGTGTGTGTGTGTGTTTGTTTATACCACATTTGCTGCTTTGTATTCCAAAGGCTGGAGAATTAGCATTTCTTCTCTTGTGGACACAACACAGTAATTCAGTAATTCCTTAAACGTACCCAACACAGTGTTTGTGTAAACAACATTATCTTTTACCTTTGGGTATAAATATTGACAGACACAATAAGGAACTAAACATTTTCAAACTGTTAAACTGTCGAGGTTGTTTCTGAAAGTGCCATGATTGCACCGCGTTAAATGGATGTTTAATGCATGAGTGTTACACCTTCACCTAGAATGGAATGGGTTGTAATAGAGGGACCTAATCAGAGTAGGGAGTTATCTACAGTATCTGCAAAAGGTTGAGTCAAAGATGGGCAGAGGCTCTCCAGTTTATCGACGAATGTGTGAGAAGATTATTGAAATGTTTAAAAACAATGTTCCTCACAGAAAGATTGGAAGGGATTTCCATTTTCAGTCCAAACTTTTTGTCTGGTGCTTTAAAAGGCATGGACGTCCCTGATAAAGATGTTGTGCTGGAGGCAGCTTACGTCGCTCTAAAATCTCAGTGGACGTTTCTGCATTAATGCTGCAGCACAGAAGTGGACATGACCTTGACCAAGGGCCCTGACCCGACCCATACCATGCCCAAGCCTGGCTTTTGGACTTGTTCCTCATAACAGTCTGGATGCTCCTTTATTAGGTCCATTTCTTCCAAAAAAAGATCTGATGGGTCTGAGCACAATCCCTGTCCCCACTGGGTGATGGTCCATCCTAGATGTCTCAGAGCTCAGAGGAGCCGACGCCCCTTCTGGACATGGTTATAACATAAGACTTCGTTTTAGCACAGTAACGTTTTAAGTGGCATTTGTGAATGTAACTATTGTAGAGCTTGGTAAAGGTTTGATAAAGGAATCCCTTGTCCATGTGGTTCTATCAGCTATTGATGAATGATGGTTCTTGATGCAATGCCGTCTGAGGGAGCGGAGATCACCCCTCTTCAGTTTAGGCTTGTACCCTTACCCTTTATGCACTGAAATTCCTCCAGATTCCTTGAATCATTCAATGATATTATGCTCTGTAGAAGGAGAGATATGAAAATCCCTTCCACTCTTTATTTGAGGAACATTGTTTTTAAACGTTTCACTCATTTTCTCACACAACTGCTGACAAACCTAACTACTCAGGCTTTTGTGGATGCTGCTTTTGCTCCAAATCATGATGAAATCACATCATTATTAAGTTTTTTTTCCCATTTCTAGCCCAAAATTGCCCCCCTCCCAACTTACTTTGGAATGTTTTGCAGGCCTGAAATGGAAGAATGGATGTTTATTAACAAATGAAATGAAGCTGCCAGTGTGCCTGTGGCCTAGAATGTGGAATGGTTCCTTAAAGATGGTGATCACAGTGCTCTTGAATGTTAAAGATTCACCTTTGTTCTAAAATGTAGTAGCTTCAAACGTTCGTCAATAATAATCAGTGCGTAACAATGGCAGGGAATGGAGGAGACCCATTCTCCTCCCCCATGTCTTGGACTACAGATCCCTGTATATAGAAGGCCCAATTGCTCTTCAATGCTGATGATGACCTCAGTCTTCAGGAACGGTGCCCTCTGTGTTCTAGCAATTAAAATCCCATTGTTTTATAATGTAATAGTCCAGAACTAGTTAGAACGAGCAACATGCACAAGCTGGTAACTGAATCATCAGTTTTATGGAACTGGTTTGCATTTTACAAAACAGGCGTGACACAAACAGCAGCTGTTTGCAAAATACGCTAAAACAAGATTGGCATGTTTGCTGGAAACGTAACGAACCTGTTCGACACCCTAAAAAGGAAGTACCCCAGAGAGTACACTGAATGGTAGATAGCACTGGGACCTCACATGCTACATCAGCTCAGGAGTAAGAAACAGCACTAAATCAGATAACAATAACAGGGCTATCTGAAAGACTACTCACACGGTGTTATTTTACCTGGTTAGGGATGAGACACCCAACCCACAAAGGGCACAAAACAAGGGTTTAAAAGCACTTGTACATGTGCAGCAAATTACCTCATAACATACGGCTCATTTGTTGCACACCACTGACTCTCAGGATCGGCTAAATTAGAGAAATATCGTCCGATACCGATACATAACCGATCGGCCAGTGGTTAGCCTTTAGCAGCAGGATTAGAGAGAACGCTCTAATGACCTCATACATAGCTCTGTTTGCGGGCGGAAGGCATGTGCCAGGCTGTAGCTGCTCATCCACCACCACACCATTCATATTGGACAGTCACATGACATGAATAACTACACGTCCTCACTGCGTGTATTATCAAGACCGTTGCACTAATTAAACAATGAATCATCGCCTCGTCAGGTTTTAACTGCATTTGCATTGAGGAAATCCTTTTCTTCAGCCCAGTGCCAAGCTGAAAAGCTTCATTCTTTCTCACCCCATTATATCATCATTTGCATATTCATAAGGATTAGGAAGATCACAGCGGTTGGACTTTTTCCATTTGTGCTCTTTGAGAGAAGCCAAAAACATAAGAAGGGAAAAAATTACTACAGTCCCCCATCCACAATTATTGGCATCCCTGGTAAAGAGCAGTAAAAGGAGTTTACCTTTTGGTGAATTAGCTTAATCTCACAATGAAAGAAAAACCCAACCTATAATTGAAGTAAATTCATTATTTGAAGAAAAAAAAAAAAAAAATCAAAGAACAATTATTTTAAACAAAACTATATCCTACATTTATATATTTTAGTTTATATATATATATATATATATATATATATATATATATATATATATATATATATATATATGGTGATCAAACTTCTTTCAGTCATTCTTGAACATGGGGATGACAAGACAAGACAATTAAAATAAGAGAAAGCGTGTTGACATTTTTTTTTTTTTTAAGTAGGAAGTGGCTATGAAAATGTCCATATTGACAGTTGAGCAATTAAAACTCTCCAATCAACTGGAACTGTGACAAACTTGCCCCCACACACAGTGACGTGGATGGTCAGAGAGGCAAATTTTGGGGTCATCAAGTTTCCAAAACTACCACCACCTACATGCCAACAGATTATTTGAAAGGCTTACCAGGTAAAGCCCTTTACTTCATCTAACCACAATTTGGTAAACACTACTGGGATTTAGACAGGAAACGTTCTATGATCTGATCACACGAAGATTGAGCTTTTTAGCGACTAACACCCAAGGATGACTACACTGGAAAAAAGCTGATGCCCACTGCCAATATGGTGGAGGGCCTGTGATGCTGTGGGGCAGTTTTTCCTTCAAAGGCCCTGTGACCTTAATTAGAGTACTGGAGTATAACTAAATACCCTAACATTTTAAATCTAAATCGGTCTGCCTATAGAAATAAACTACAACTGAGTCATCATTGGATCTTCCAGCAGGACAATGACCCAAAACAAATGTCCAGATGAACATAAAAATGGCATAGCAACCACAATCAAGCTTGTGCCATGGCATCTCAGCCCCTGATCTAAAGCCCACAGAAAGCTTGTGAGGGAGCTAACGAACGAGCAAGACACAACCTAACAGCATCTGGAGAGATTCTGTAAAGAGGAATGGTCTCCAATTCCCTGCTCTGCATCTCCAACCTTAGAAGATCTTATAGAAGAAGTGCTGTTTCACTGGAAAACAGGGGTTGTACTACAAAAACTGGTTTTGTTTACAATAATTACGTCTCAGTGAGGGATTTCTTTCTGTCTCAGACATAAACTTACTTCAATTAAAGAGCTGACCAGACTGTCTGCTATATAAATCCTCATTCAATATGACATGTAATTCATTGAATTTACAGAGTCCTGAAACGAACCTGTGCCCTGTCCAGGGAGTGTTTCTGCTCCAGATGTTCCAGATCCTTTCAAAGAATTAATCAAAATGTATAAATAAATAAATAAAATGGTCACATTTCTTAATCATAAAAAAACACAACTACAGCAATTAATTGCTGCCTTTTTAAAACCGAAAACAACTCCTAATGCCATGTGCAGAACCAAAAAAATGTTCAGCAAACACTAAAGTCTGAAGAATTCCCAATACAAAAAACGCCAACTTTTAATTAAAACCTTAGGAACAGTACGAAGATCTGGATGCTCAAAACAAAAACATGTAAACCTACAGAATACTTTCCACAAAAAAGGAGAACCAGATCCCCCAAACAAAAACATATCGTTTCCTTTTCCCTGTGCTTTTGTGTAGTAGCACAACGATGTAGTAATTTTAGCATCAAATGCATTTCCACCAAATAAACCCAACATCAAATCATTTTTCACATGGTACACACACACAGAGGAAAAAATAAACAACCCAACGCTTTGTGGTCCCGCTGCGTAAGATCAGAGTGTAGCTCCGCGCTCTGCAGCTTGTTGTTGGAATAATGAAGAGAATATTAATCTAAAGTGCTACAGCAGAACGGAAGAAGTACCAGGAGAAAGGCTTTTATTTTCTGATTTTTGTACATAAAGAAGAGAGGGTACCGCGTGTCATTCCTGAAGGTTTCAGGATGAATAAATCACGCGAGGGAATCGAGCCTCTGATCTCAGGCAGCCGCGTGAAGACGAGAAACCGCGACCGCACTCGCGTATGCAAAACCCTAGCTTGCTTTAATCTGCCAGTTTTTATGTAAATGAGGGCATTTCCATATGAAATGGCGCCAAGCACGCTGGGATCCGGGGTGAAGGATGAAGGGGAGGGGCTTAATCAACTTTCCACGGGGTGAATAAATAACACACCGAGCACCCGGCACATGTACAGACCATTTTAAACAAGTGTAGGTGATCAGCCAGGAGTGGTTTGGGGTCTGATTCATGCTTCTTTGGTTCTGCGTGCAATGTGAGAAATGATGAAGGAATAATGAAATCTCTTCCAGAAATATACACTAACCAAATATTTATACGGTTCCTTCACATTTTGGGCCCTAGGGGGCGCCACATCAACTAGTGACAATGCCTTATGATGAACTGTGCTTATTCCCTTTTAGTTGTGTGCAGCCAGTGAGGTACATTTATTTATGTCTATATTTCATTGTGTGTGTTTGTGTTTCTAACTGAAGAAGCACGGTGCTGTGTAACTCCAGAACAGTGCTGTATAGATGGTAGCGTTCCACTCATGTTTTCAGTGGCATCTCCGACACACACTCATATCTCACCATGCAGTGTTCTTGTGAGGATACCCTTTATATTTACATTGCAGTCGCATTAACAGATGAAGACCACAGTGACGTCCATGTCGGTCGTCCAGCTGTTTGACGGAACGTATCGCGGTCATCAAACGTCTCATGTCTGTATTTACCCAGGAGGATAGAAAGCACTCCAATGCAAATACACCTAGTAAGTGTGTTATGGTAGCTCCATCACCAACAGCTATAATAAGCACACACTCATACTCCGCTTCCTCGATGGAAGGCACGGCCAAGCCGGCGTCGTGCCCGAGGGAGATTAACAGCTACAGATTGGCGCAGGAACACACACATACACACTTCTACCTCTCACTTCAATTAGTCTCATAATGAGAAGCTCAGTGGCGTCCTTATCTCTGCGCCACTACAATTTACTCTGCACAAACAGCCGCTTCCTGCGGGATCAGAACGCCGGCTGAGGACGAGGCGTCTCTCTGCTCTCGCCGGATTTTTATTTAATCCGATGTTTACTCAGAAATTCTGCCTCTTTCATCATGGCTGCTGCCGTTTCTTTGATAGCTGACTAAGCCTGTTCTGTTCGCCTCAAAGACGCTCGGATATGCCGGGAAGATTAGCGACAGTTCGGCTGGTTTAAACAAGCGAGAGCGGGGCAAACAGGAAACCGGGACCTGGGATCGAATCTGGCTGGAGTACCTCCTCGCGCTGGGACCTGTGCGGGTTTCACTCGGGTCAGAGACACAGCGGGTCGTCCCCTGATCTCAAGTCTGGATGTGTTTAGAGAAGAACGAAAATGCTTTCTATCCTAAACAGCAGAATGGGGGGGGGGGAAGGTCATAAAGAGCCCAACAGTGGACGACCTGAGACTGAGCAGATGCAGACATGCAGGCCAAGACAGATGTTGATGTTAAGGAAAGAGGGACTCTGGGTAATGTAAACTGTCACTGGACGGGTCGAAGAGGGAAGATCCAGGCCGAGGCGTTTAGTACCGAAAGCACAGGAGTTAAATACAGAGAGGCTGCTCTATAGATGATGTATATTCCAAAGCTCCTTCCTCGTCACACTTAGGGTTTTACCTCCCTAGGCTTTGGCACAGAAATGTAGCTCGACTTCCAGAAAAAGTTCTGGGCTCTACAAGATGACTAATCGAGCACTCGTTACGTCAGCGCATAATTAGTAAGTTAGTACTGACTCAAATGACATGATCCTGGTATAACTCCCTCGTTTCAAGAACTACTCTGTGATTTCGTTTCCGTCCGGATCTGCCACGTCTGTGTTTTTCTCAGAATTTTTTTCTAAATAACCTCCTGTGTTTGACCAAACTCTGATTACTTCAGTCCCGCCCCAACTAGGGATGCACCGATCCAATATTAGGATTGATAATCGATACTGATATTAACTAAATTAGCTGGATCGGGTAAGTGTATGGACCTGTCCTACTGTAGGTAGTACTGCTTGGTTTACATTCCCTCTAACCTATAACTACATATACTGGTTCACATTCACTCGTTCTGATCCTCCGTTTGTTTAGTACCAGCTGTGGCACTAGAGCTTCCATGTCCAGTACCAAACATGCCAGCAATAGTACCGCAAGCTCCAGTTCCAGCATCAAGAACTCTAATACCAAAGTTATCAATTTCAATAATATTTTGTATGCAAGTTTGGCACCAATGGAGCCAAACGGTACTGGGAGTCAGTGGATCGTTCTTCTCACCACACACACACACACCTCCCCATGGTGACTGTGGTGAATGGGCACTGCATGAGAAGAGTGTGGTGCTTTCCAGGCTCCTACACACAGTGGATGGGTTCTGTGCAGATCACAGTCGGGTTCTGACCACAGGACCGTTCTCCTGACCGCCGCTGTTAGCTGATTGATTCTTAACCAGCAGAACAAAACCTCAGCCGCTCCCTCTGCCCTCGCTCATTAAAGTCACGTTACCCGGCGTTCCCGAGAACACGCTGTTCAAGAGCGATGCCCAAATGCCCAGCAAACCTCAGTGTCATCCTGACAGCGTCTGAAAGCTCCTCCCCGATCACGCTCACGCTTCAGCAGCTCGCCAAGTCGCTTTGTTTACTTTCCATAACGCTGCTGTCAGAATCGCTTTCTGTAACGTGCGTACGCTTTTTCCGTGGCTTTTTCCACAGTAACAGAACTTACACGTCCAGTATTTGTGGTCTAATATAAAAGTTCGGGCACGCCTGGCAGCTGGTGCAGTTTTTTAAAATGAGAAGTAAACACTTTATTCATAAGAAACAAATGAAGAATGACATGTATTTTAAAAACATACGTCAGGTTCGAATGCAATATGGTATGCGAAAAAGTCGGGCAACATTTCCAAACAATCAACGAGTGTTTGGGGGGGGTCTAATTTACCCAGCCGAGGAATGCCAAAACTTACTTGATGGAGTCCTGAAGTGATCCTCGGCGGGGTTCTTCACCGTACAACTGTTCAGCAGCCACACGTCAGCATCAGACGGGTCGTCTAAGCAAAGACAGGAGAGAAAGTCTCTCAATTATAAGGCAGTTAGCTAATTCTTTAGACAGGTAATGCAGTTTTATAAGGGACATACAATAACCTTTATAGATATTTTTGGAATGCACAAGTGTAATCAATAGCCGGGATTCAAATAGCATACAAAACCTCTTTGTTTTTCTTCTTACACCATGCCAGGACCGTGGCAGAAACAGCAACACAGCCATAAAGGGACGATTTTTCCTCTCACATTTATGGAGTTTTTCCTTGCCACTGTTGCCCTGTGCTTGCTTATATGGGGGCTGTGAGCCTAGAAGTTTATAAAGTTGCTTTGCTCTGTCGTATAAAGTGCTCTAGACACGAAGGCAGTGTGTAGGCTGGTTCATTCCCGATGATTTTATGCTCCTAAAGAATATGGCACTCTACTCATCTCAAACACAGTACTGTGCAGAAGTCTTAGGCCTCCTTTTAGCAACGCTATAATGATCATTTTAGGACATACTGTCGATCGGACCCAAAAATGTCAAACTTTGACTCGTGTCCACCGATCTTCTCTCCAATCTTGTTGAGCTTCAGCATCTTAGCCTTTTCGCCCCATTCCCCTTCCAAAGAAATAGTTTATTGGCTGCTACCCTTCCAGAAAGCATTCCTGATCAAGCTTCTTCAGACCGTTGAAGGATCAACTTGGCTTCCTGCTCTTGCTCAAGTGTAAGAGGAGGTCACACAAACTATCCACTGTAGCCTATAGAAAAAGGACGATGCATTTCACATCTTAAATGGTGTTTAAAAGCCCAAAACAACCGCAATTAAAAAAAAAAAAGTCGTGACAGCATCGTAAATTCTACCAAAAACAAAAGGAGTTAATTCCATTCACCCTGTACCACGGTTAAAATGCTATCTCGCACCATGCTCCTAAAAAGCTGGGACGGACAAACGGCTTTTTTTTGTTTTGCTGAAGACAAACTCAATCAGGATGGGACTTAAACCCTGGACCTGCTGGCTCATAGTCTTGTACCTTAATCCCTGTGACAAAACAGTGAGGTCAGTTGGCATCTCCCCGGTGTGAAGTGTGTGAGCGAGTAAGCTAGAGTTTAGCAAGCAAAATATTCCCCCATTCTCACCCATCACACGGGGTCTCCAAGCCGGGCAATCGAACGTGGTGTTTCGTTTCCATGTTCTGCTCTTCAAAATGCGTCATACGTTCTTGACTGGAGATGGGTCAGGACTGACGGTAATCCGATCTGCCACCCACAAACTCTCAGCTTCTGCAGCCATGCACGTGTAAATCCAGGCAGAATGTGGTTGGCATTGTCCTGAAGGAAAATGCAGAGATCTCCCTGGGAAGGACGCCGTCTGGATGGCAGCACTCATTGCTCCAAACTTAACACATTTCTCACTGTCCATACCATGGGCACCGGCACAGACATATACCGAGACACTCCGTTCATAACAGCTTGGCTCATCCACTGGCAGCCAGCTGGAACCATGTCTTGCCGGACCACGAATTATGACTCCACTAAAGTCGTGAAACCATAACTTGCATCTACTTCGCTTAGTAATCCCTTCTTTGGACTGTAGTTAAGGGGTTAAGGTGCTGGACTATGAACCAGAAGATTCCGGGTTCAAATCCCACCTCTGCCAAGTTGCCACTGTTGGGTCCAGTCGTCTGCTAAATGCCTAGTTGTAGATGTAATCCCAAGCCTGTCATGATATCGGTTGTTGATAATGGTGTTTAAGACGGAGACCCCTGTAAGACCGGAGGCCTTGCGCATTCAGAAGTGGTTCTTGGACTTGCTCTTTACTAACGGTTGACTGAAATGCTTTTTAAATGGCCGATGTTGATATTTACAGAGCAGGGTGATGGCCGATATAGAATGCATCTGATAAAACTAATAATAACAAATGAGACAAAACTGCTGAACTTAAATGAGCATTTATTTAAGCCATAAATGCAAATAAAATGAAGTTTTATTGCACTTAACAACAAACACTTATTATCAGAAAACAAGCATCTCTCTGTTATGAAGAAAAAAAAAAAAAAAAAAAAAAAAAAAAAAAGGGTAAGTGCTTACAAAAAATGGACAATGTTATAATTCCAGTTTCAGTTGAGATCAGCATGTTGTAAGGCTGAAAAAGTTTATCTTCTCATAAATGGTCTCACTCTCGCGGACTATTCTCTCAGCATCTTTATTTTTGGTAGGTACTTTTCCCTGCACATAGGAACCCCGAGTAGTAATGACCGGCTTCTTAAATAGTTCTACAATCGTCAAAAATGGATTGCGACTTAAACAAAGTACTCAGTTTGTTGACATAATAGGGTGTGTGTGTGTTTTTACAACGTGATTCCACACTATGCATCTGAAAACAGCAGCATTTTTATACAGCGTCATAAAAAAGGCCTCGTGATTTTCATGATGCACCCTCTTGGCACTGACTGAACAGAGAGAGGGTGTACCAGTGCCACTTCGGTAAAAGGGGAGTGGAGCGAGCGCTTCCCAGAAGTCCACATCATGACCACATTCATGCTCGAGGGTGCACTGGATTGTGGGTTTGTTCTGGAAGCTGGAGCTACTTGACTGTGGGGAGAGAAATGTGACTCCATTGTGAATGAGTGAGATAAAGTGAGTGTGTTGAGACTCGTGCCTGCTTGACCAATCTAATGGATAGGAAGTGAATTATCTTGTTCAGTAAGAAAAGCGTGTATATCAGTGAATGTATCACTTTATTAAACAAACATTTTTTATGAAACCTAAAGCTTTTAAAAGAGCAGGAACAGTTTGCTCAAGCTTACTAAGGTCTTGGGGTTAGATGTATGGTTCTTTATTCTGAAACTGATGCCTGTAGCATGTTCCAAAATACGTAGCGTAGGAACACTGACAAAAAGCGTTCAGATTTCGCTTAGGCGACTCATAATCATGGACGTAACTGTCAGTCCATGTCTCTGTGGTTTGTTTGTTCCATTTTAAGCATGATGATCTGTGGAGTACAAGTACATTTAAAAATGGCACTATATAATTACTGTGTCGTTGCTACTACTAAAGCCTCAGTCAACAATTAAGACGACACTCAATTTATTCCCTGAGAAGAAGCAACACAGAACCGCAACTCTCAACAACAACAAGCGACAGTCCTATTTAGACTTCCCAATTTTCTAAAAATCAAAGTGTGGCACTTGTGAAGCAATCGTAAAGCACGACCCTCGGTTAAAATGATACGCAATACACAATCGAACCTCACTTTAACGTATGCCATCCTGGAAAATGGTTCGAACAGTAAATATTCAGACAGCGAAAGCTTGATCTTCAGTACATTTTAAGAGAAAATTCCTACCATCTTCAAAACTGTCTGACATTGTCATTTTGGATTTATTTCTATAGAGCTTTCTGCAATGCAGCACGGTCTCAAAGCAGCCTTACAATTTTATTATATCGTCTAAAATCTAAAGTCAATCCCAAACTGAGCACGCCTAGGGCGACGGTGGCAAGGAAGAGGTAGAAAACCCTCAAAAAGGTACCCGACTTGCTCGGGTCGCGTATATGATAAATGTAAGAACAAATTTATCTACTCAGAAACAAAAAGTAAATAACTAAGTGTTCCTTAAATTGAACCACTAATTAAAATTAAGGGAGGCACTTGGCATGCAACAACACTCAGGTAGGTGGTACGTGTCAATGATCATTTCAGCGGTCGGTGGCTTTACTGGTATGGCTATCGGATATGTAATGGTTATTATGCATCTATTACTTTACACTCATGCACACAGCGCAGAATTCGATTTACATTCCTTACAGAACATTAGTGATTCGGATAGTGAGAAAGAGGACAAAAACACTTCATACATTATAATGGGAATTCAGACACAACAGGCATTCGATTGTACACAGTGTGCCAGCTCTAGAGTTTACATCAGGACTCAGTATAAAGTAATCAATCCAACTAACACAACTCGGACAGTCAGTACACGCGTGAGGTTTTAATTAATAAGAACAGCAGCCAGAGGCGACAGTGACAAGGGAAAGCTCTCAGACGTACACGAAGGAAGCCTGGAGAGGAACCAGGCTCAAATGAAGAGCCCGTCCTCCTCTGGGAGAAACCGGACATCTAGATTAAATACTTAAGTCCTTGATGAGCCGTTAAATAAAATGGCGTTATGAATTAAATATGAAGATCCACCTGAACGGATAAATTTATGGTTATTAGTTTCCACCTTGCATTAACGCAGTGGTTCTCAGACTTTTTTCCTGCAGAGCGCCGCCCTTCAACGGACGTACACGCCTTTTGCTTCTAAACTTCACTGGAATTCAGTTTAAACATTGGAATTCACACACGACTGCATAAACGAGGTTATGTGCGCTGAAGTCATCATAACGGGAAACCTCCGTGTTTACATGACTCGAGCAGGTATCGAATTTCTACTTTGCAGCCCGCCAATAACCTCACAGAAACTTCAAACTTTAATATTTAATCAATTAAATATTCATTTTCAAATCAAATCATTTTCTCAAGCACACACTGCATTTCAGAGTCTCCAATGTGTTAGCCGTTTCGCTGCCTTTAATTCTGTGGCGTTTAACTGCAAGGTTGCCAGATCCACTGAGAATAAAACCGCTAAAGTCCATGGAAAGAGGCGCCAAATGAAACCAGGTCTTTACAATACGCTGACCTGGCAACCGTGGCGGATGGTGAAACACTGTGCCTGGAAAGTGGTCAATAAATCTAGTTACTAAAGTCTAACCTCGTCATCTCGCTTTCCTTCTCTCGGCATAGCATAACATAACGTTCGTGACCATCGCTATGTGCACGTGTAGCTAATTAACTTTCCAGATAACCTAGCTATGACGGTTGCCACTAATGATGGTTGATTTCTCACTTTATTTCAAGTTTATTTCCACTTTATACAAGCACTGACACCTCTTCGAAAAACATTATTTCCACAATTACAGTTCCAGCAGAAATTAGATAGATACCATAGCTGTTTTAAAAACACGCGGTGCTGAAGGGTTGCCAGATCACTTGAGAAACACGTGCGTCCAACAAAGATAAGCGAATTAGCCAACATCGTTTATAATTAACGAACCTGGCAACCGTGGAATGCTAACTAATGACTGGAAGAGATTTATTGAGCTATATTTTGACATCAGTACATTCGGGGGGACATTTTGAGCATATCTGAATATATGGAAGACAGGCTCGTTGTGTAACGCACACTCGGCACAGCTCAGCTGAACAAGCATGAGGCATTGCCTGGCAAAGTATGCAAACGACAGCTGTTACACCATCGACTCAGACGTTTCAGATAAGCCGGTATAAGATTAAAGAATATAATTTCCTTGTACTAATGATGTGATTGTGACGACTCCATCATCTTCCATCTGCTCCATCCAGCTGAACAGGACAATCAGTCCGACTCGCCGATCCAAGGTCAGCCGAGTTCCCTCGGCACTGCTGGGCTTTTATTTTATTAATTTCTTCTTGTAAAGAAAAACCAAAGACCAAAACAAGTCTGCAGAGTAGCCCCCGGAGGCCCAGTCACCTAAGATGACTCCATTTTCCGTTCATTTTCCAAAGTGTTTACAGCAGCAGGAGACAGCACGCTGCCTCTAAACTCAGTAAAAGATTCACATGAAGTCAGGCAGCTGGAGAAAAGTCAACAGTAAATAAATATAAAAGGAATCAGAGGACGAGCCAAGTGAGAGCCAATAAGCCGCTGATTAACCCTGTCATTAGCAGAACCAGAGAGATCTCGTAAAGCCAGGCTGGTGCAAAACAAGCAGCACTTCTGGGAACATCCATGAATCATTAGCGGAGGAATCGGGAGAAGGGAAATAAGATCATGTAGCAATAAAACCTTTTTACGTGAAAACGAACAATTAATGGTTTCCTTCGCCATATTGTTCGCACATGATTTCCGAAATCTTCGGAAGTACACAAAAAAACATTAGCGCCGAGGCTCCTGATTACAAGCTCGTGTCAAAACTTGTTTTCAGTAAAAGAAAAACTGCAGAAGCTTAAGAAGGATGAGCTCATAAACAAATATGCTCATCGCACTGAGTTTAAAAGGCTTTAAGCGCCAAGGCTTTAATAATCTGATCATAGTCGGATTCCTGCAGTTTTCTGACTATTCAACTGGTCATGTAAACAGGAGAGTCCGTTCTAGAATCAGATTAAGAAACCCGATAGAGAGAGCTGGATTTGAACTCAGTAATCAGATTACTCAGAGCTTATATACACACCCTACGTTTTCTATCAGTTTTCTCAGTCTGTGCATGCACGCAAACTTAACACGCTCGTAACACCTTATTCTTAGTGACTTCGCTACCTTTAAGATTAGTCAATGGAAGGACTTCATGATACGATCATAAAGACTCACTGAGAATGAAAGCCAACTGTAGCATTTTAAAAAACCTACATACTCTTTAATTAAAACACTAATAATGCTATCTGTCATAATTAAGTACAGCTACACAGGATACCTTACTAATATGCAATAAACGAAATTAGCTTTCCAGGTAGCTTAGTTACGATAGCAAACATTAAATGACGAATGATTGTTTAGTTGTTTTCACACAAAAAATTTTTTACATCAGTATACTGAGAAGGACACAGAGGGCGTGTCCCCCTAATATATACTTACCGACAAAAAAAGTGTAATGACGATATATATAAGGGATTACAACATTACAGTTAAAGGATCAGTTTTTGGGGAAAACTGTACAATTGAAAGGAGGCTCTAGTTACCCTGTTAGGCCGCCTATGGCCTGGGTACAAGATGAGATACGGTTGATCATGAAGGCGTACAGGTTCTGTATGGCATGCTGTAGCATATTTGCCCGCAGGTCCTGCGCACTCAAAGGTGGCGTCCCAGCTGGTCCCATAAATGCTCGATTGGCGAGAAATATGGCAACCGGACAGACCAAGGGAGTGTTACAATTTACATTTACGTTATCCAGAATGACTTCCAATTGATACAATCCTACAACCCAAGCAACTGTGGGCTAAGAGACTTGCTCAAGGACAGTGGCAGCTTGGCAGAGGTGGGATTTGAACCCTGGACCTTCTGGTCCATAGTCCAGTACCTTAACTGCTAGGCTACCACAGTCCCACAATCTGGTGGAGACATTCCTCTTCTTTCAGCTGGAAGCCCTGCCATGAGTAGCAACACATGGCCACAGGATGTCCTGCACATATTGCTGAGCTGCTAGTGTCCCTGGTATCACTACTAGGTGAGACAGACTGTCGTATGCGATGGCTCCAGATCATCACACCAGCAGCTGGGGCAGTGTGTCGCTCCACAGCAAAGGCAGGATTGAAGTGTCACCACGAGACCTATATACTCGAACCCGACCGTCATCTGATCCCATACAGAACCTGGACTCGTCACTAAAGGCGATACGGTCTGAGTCCGTATCAGTCCAGGTCTGACATTTTATCGGGGTGCGTTATTTTTTGTCAGCGAGTGTACACTGTGATTACAGCCTTGTCTTGACGTGATATTCTGGCCAGAACTGATTTGAAAGGTCCGAATTCAACACCTAAAGACAGCCCTACTGGATTACTCCGAAGCACACGTTCTGTTCCTTTTAAAAGGCAGTGGCCTAGAGTGAAAGGTACACTCACTGTTCAGCCAGAGGGGTCAGAGCCAAGTGCCGAGAACCCGCAGAGTAAAAACTCTCATGAGCCATTTTACAACCGAAGGCTCTCTTTTCCTGGAAACTGATTTAGCTTCTCACCACTGTCGAGTCTCAAAAATGAACACACCGTACCTCCTGTGACAAAATGTTGGCGCTCTGTGGGCCGCAGGTACACCGAGTATCCTGGGCGATAAGTCAGTTTCTTCGAATATGATACGAGCTCTGTGATAGGCTGAACTTGACTCCACTTAAACTGTCTTGTTAATGTCAAAATAAATTAGGTTCTGAGAGCTTACGGAAGAACACTCGGTGGAAGAGGACCAAATTTCAGCCCATGTGAAACTGCGTCTTTCTTTTTTGTCCAATATGGTTTAAAATCAACCTGATATTGGCAAAAATAACTTAAAATATGCATTCCTGCTGCGGCTGTGTACATTTTATTCAGCTATAGAAATCCATTTGGCTTTGCCTCAAGCTGCCAGTGAGCGTGTTTACGTGCACTTAATAATCAGATCATAACCGGATTTCTGCAGTCATCTGATTATTCAAGCAGGCATGTAAACGGCGTACTCAGATCTACAAATCACATTAATAAATCCGATAGAGAGAGCTGGATTTGAGCTCAGTAACCTGATTTCTCAGAGCACGCATATCCATAGTGTGATTTTGACCGGTGTTCTCAGTTTGAGCATGCACGCAATAAAACACGACAGAGTGCCAGGTCCGCTTATTCTAAGCAATTTCACTACCTGAGTTTTCTGAGAGCTTATGCAGAAACACTCAGACGAAAAGACTTCAGCCCATGTGAAATTGCATCTGTCGTTTCTTCCAATATGGTTTAAAAATCGATGCTATATTTGCAAAAATAACTTAAATAAACATTCATTCCTTCTGTGGCTGTGTTCATTTTGGTTTGCTAATCGATAAAACAATAAGAGATGCCCTTGCATAAGGCTGCACTGGTTGAAGTCGTCCACTTTTTACACTCGCGTCCACTTGTTTCACAGAGGCACTGAGGGCCCTTTGCTCGAAGTACACTAGCATGTTCATTTGGACGTGCATGTTTGTTCAGGGGAGCAGTGGGCTGTGTAGCATCTCGGTCTTTGGGGCTTGCCGCTGAGAAATGAGGCTGTCAAGGAGAGGCCGTGAACACGGAGCACCAGGAGCGAACCGTGTACCGGCGATGCTGCGAAGAAACGTCCCGGGGAGGCCGAGGCCGTCACTGCGGATAATCAGAGCAGCTCGAGGGCGACGAGGTGTGTATCACGCAATGTGATGGACTGCCAAGAGCAAGGGCAAGCATAAAGCAGGGGCACCCCGCCAAGACCGACTTGCCCTCTTTGCAAACCCGGGAAGCAGACATGCAGGATGAACGGATTGCCCTAAAAAGTTAACACTGGCAGGACTTGCGGCTTCAGAAAGCAGGGTGGGATTAACGAAATCTGAATGTGGATAATGAAGAAAAACACTTTAACAAGAGTTCAGTATCCAAGTCTTGAAATGTGAATCATCAACAAAAGAAGAGGAGCAAATTTGTTTGTTTATTAGGAGATTACCATTTCCAATTCCAACCTGATCCCAGGGACCCAGATCCAAAAAGCCCCCAGTCCAACTGACCTTGCTCTCACAGTCCCTGCAGTGTAAGGTACTGGACCACGGGCCAAAAAGTCCAAAGGTTCAAGCCCTAGAACTGTCTTTAACATTTAGCTTCTGTTTTAACTATTATCACAAGCTTATTAATTAGGAAACTTGGTTTAATTCTTACATAAAATCTTACACAAGGTCTAGATATCAGATTAAGAAATAAAAAATAAAAGGTCTGGATTTTATCCCAGTAATCGGATTTTTCCGAGCATATATACTCATACTGTGATTTTGGTCGGTTTTCTCAGTCTGCACATTCACGAAAATGTAACAAGATTGTGCAACACGATTGCTAGGTCTGCTTATTCTAAGAGTTTTCTTTCTTTTCTAAGAGTTTTTAACTCGTGGGATCTGGCAACCCTGGATTTACACAGCATCAGATTCTGAAATGCAGTATAAGCTCGAGAAACTAAGAACTGCCTTGCCTTGACGCTCAGTAGGCAAATATTTTTGGCTCAGACCAACAATCACGTTACCCATCTCTAAACACGCGACCGAGACTGCAAGTAATTTGTCACCACCTAAAAACTGAATTCCATGTAATAAAACGACTGTTACTTCAGGCTAAATGAGAAGAGGATCCACGTGTGTTCTCCGAGGGAGTCTAGTGAGTCAGAACGCTGACAAAGCGAGCACACAAAAGGATCGGCAGGAATTTGCGTCAGCAGTCTGAGCTCACCAGACTGTCCTGGGTAAGCTGCAGTGGGGCTTCCCTGGCCCTTGAACCTCTAATACAGTGGTACCTCGGCTCTCGAATATCTCGGAACTCATCGAATTCGGTTCTCGACACATTTCGACTAGAAAAATGCGTCTTGGTTCTCGGCGTGCTTGCTTAAACTTGTACGAGTCGAGCCGCGTGACTCGTTTCAGCCTAAACTATTCTCAATTCATGATTCATGAATCAGTACACAGTGATTCAGCGGTTGCTCAGTGCAGATCTCCGCTGTGTTTGTTGTTTTTTTCTTTGTTGTTACACCTACAGTATTGTATTCTTAGTGCAAACACGGCTTTCAGGCTGAGCAGTTAGCTTAGAAACCAGTGCCCAGAGTTCACCAATAGAGTAAGTGTTTTGCTTTTACTTTTCACTTTCAATCCATTCCTCAGTAAATGACATGAGATTTTTCGACACCATTTTAAAATAAGATTTGTGTTAGTGATTTCGGCCAACTGTAGGTTAATGTAAGAGTCTGCTATGCTACAGTACAGACTGTATTAAACTCATCAGTTCATGGTCCATGTAACTTATGATGGATGTGTTGTACATATCCCCATCATAAATCAGGAGCTCCTGTACAATACAGCTCCATTAATGCCTTATAGAGGGGGATTTTCTGAGGGTCTGGAACCCATTCATTCAGTTTACATTATTCCTCATGGGAACATGTACTCGGTACTCGTTGTTTTCGGGTCTGGACAAGCCTTCTGGAACCAATTTTGGTCTTAGGACTCAAGCAGCAGAATACTTGTGTCTGAACTTGAATACCGCGTTTATCCCAGGACTAAAGGATTTCAATCCTAACACCTCTGTCAATCAAAGTCCAGGCATTCTTGTCTGAAGTATATGTATACAGAAAGGCGGCACTTATCACTTTCCCCCAAGTAAGTAAAAGTTATGAGGTGCATTCAGTAAGAGAGGGTGTCTGGCAAACGTCAAAGCACGCTTTGGTCTTACCAAACCGGATGCTAAGAACTGGCAACCCAAAACTGGGAGAAAATGGGAAAAGAACACTTGAAATATGGCTGATTGTACCAATAGTGAACAGAAATCTAATATGAAGTGCTGATAACTAAACTACAGGGGAAGTAAGTACCTTTGTATTACTAATACCTGACTGGGAATAGAATTTAAGAACGTATTTCAGTGCTCTTAAGGCCTTTTCACACCAGGGAAGTTAAAGAAAGCAGAAGCAGGGAGTTTGAAGCATCTTATTTCAGGCATAAAAAGGCCTTTAATATGAGACAATCTCTTGTACAGTACTTTTGCTGGTGTTTTATTGGTGCTAGCCACTAAAAGACACCGAATCACAAAAACTAAACTGAGCATACGACTCCTAATTATCCCGCTGTACACTAACGCAGTTCCCTTACTGTAACCTCGTAAGTTTGGTGAGACGAAGCCACACAACGAGCCTGGTCTGGAAATACTCGATAGCAGACTGGCTGCCTCCATCAGAACGGAGGTAATGGCTGAGTCTGCAAGTCTGGGAACCGGCGCACTGCACGTCTCTGTGTGTTTTCTTCTCTAAAGCAGGCCAGAATCCTTCTCATTCCGCATAAATCAAAGCATTTTATGTGCCATCATGAATCAATATCAGCAACACATAAAATGGTTACTGTTTGCAGAACTAGGGCAGGGAGTGTCTTCATATACAGCTTTCAAAAAAGACAACATGCAACGGGGACCAGACGCGAACACACACTGTTAGTGCTTTTCCATCCTAGCCCTGCCAAGCTTCAGCTGTTGGGCCCTTAAGCAGGGCGCTTAACCCACAATGGCTTGGATTTTGCCTTGTATGATTGAATTATCTGTAATTTGCTCTGGATCCGGGTGTATGAGAAGCTCTATAAATGTAGGACTGCGCTACGAGTGCTCCAAGCACTGATCTATTCAAGCAGTAAAATGTATCTGAAATTAGAAAATGGGGTAACTTCAGCCAAAAATAAAACACAAATCCTTGTCTCGATTGCTCAGATCATGCAGCTTGTGTTTTTTGGACGACTTTGACATTCTTATACCTTAAGGACTGACGTTTTAAGTTAAAAGAACATGCACAGAACCAGAATAGTGATGCGTACTAAAGCAGGGTTAAAGTCCAGCCTGCTGAAGTTGAGTCCGAGTCAAGACCAAGACCGGGAGTGGCTGAAACCGAGACAAAGCAGTACTACTTATAGTAGGACAGGTACATATACTTACGCCATTTACAGCTTGGTACTAATAAACAGATAAAAATCATCCACACAAACGCGCGGAACTTACACAAGTCTCTAAACACATCAACCAAGTTTAGTACAAATGTGAGCTAACAAGCTCGGCCGATAAGGTTGATGGTTGAACGCACACCACGGTTGCCAGATCTCATGAGAGAAACAAGCAAATAGGTCTATGGAAACGTGCCTAAAAGAAGCAAATTGTCTCCAAAAAACAGTCCAAAAACAGGTGACCTAGTACACTAGACTGACTCGAGTCCTCCAACCCTAGAGGAGTATAGGCTTTTATAAGTTGAGCAAACCGAGGGAAACGTCGACAGTCTCCGTGGGGCAGCCTCATCCTTCGTGCTATTATTTGCCCGGTTGATCATTTAATGGGAAGCTGAGCAGAGAGATCGTAAGAATGCAGACGCCACGACCGGGCTCCTCTTCGCCCAACGGGAAAAAAAGTCACAATCACCTCAACCTACGCTGTCTGGAGCTCCCTGGGAGAGTCGCAGCAGGAGAGCTTCAGCGTGAATCACAGACGATAGGATTTTTTCCTAGCCTACCCCCCTCCCCCCTCTCCACTCCACTCCTCGGGCCATGCTGGCAATTAGTGGCAAGGTTCAGCGGCGTCTCCTTGGCAGCAGTCCCGGTGCTGCACAGCGTTCCGGAGCAATAATGGAACAGGAATTCCTCTGTGTCCACATGCCAATAATGGTCTCTGTAGCAGGTAAGACGTAACAACAGAATTGAGCGTGGACTCGCCCTGCAGCCACGTCCCGTCTCCGCTGACTGACGTTGACACGTGTACTGCCTTGACAGGTGACTCCGGTTTCCTTTCGGGGGCCCTTACCCACCAAATCAGTCAGAATCAGACAGACCAGACGAGGTCTTTGACATGGTAAGATATTTAAATCGTTCCTTGCTGCTGCGGAAGTCACTCTGCGTCTTGGGAAAAACAAATCGAACGAAGGGACACCTTTCGCTTTTGGTTTGTTTGTCAGGGATGTCCAGTGACATGACACGGCGTCAACGCGATTTCCGGGCCCGGACGGTGACGCCCGACCTGAACACGCAGTAATGAAATAGAAGTGCATTAGACATGAGTGCCGTCTCTTAAAGCGCCTTAATTTTGGATCCCAATCCTTAAACGGCTTTTAACCGCCCGTCCTAATCGGCATTAGGTTTGAAAGGCACGAGAAAGAATCCATCAGACGCGTAAAGTGGCTTTCGTACAAACGCGTGATTAGCTTTTCTTGGCGTTTCATCAGGAAGCGAATGAAAATGAAAACGTTAAAAATAATCACATTGTTTGCTTTAAGCCCTAATTGCAGCGACAAGCCGCACTGGCTCGTTAAAGCCTGGTTAAAGTTTCAGAGCACAAAGTGCCCGTGCTCGTCATTTTCTTCAGCGGCTTTAGAGCTTCGCCACAAAGCAGAACTCGGTTCAATAGGCATAATAATGGCTGGCTGCGCTACAGAGAATGGCTCATTTAGGTGACCTTGATGACTAAGGCTGTCCCCATGGCAAAAACACAACAAACAAGGCTTTGTAGGATTTTATTTTCCTTTCTCAGAAAGCGTACTGGTGAGCTCCATTTCTATACGTTTTGTCACGCGACATCGGTGGCGCTCGATTTAATTGCTAACTTTCATTACGCAGGTTCCTCGGACAACGTTATGCCTTTGGGCTTATTATTCCAATTCTGTTCTGCCTGCGCGATGCGCGTCGTGTCGTCCACGCTGTATAACCCAGGCCTGGTGAGTCACTCTGCCAGTCTGTCCCAGTGTGGGCCCCCTCTGTGTGCCTAGGAGGGAGCGCCGTGTCAGCCCTGCCCCCTCACCCACCAGGACAACGGATCTCCTTCAAGCGCTGTCATGCGCCACTTATTAAAGCCAAACGCTGGCACAATGTGACAACAGACGCGCCATTATTTCCATCACTCACGGCCGGCGCACTGTAACCGACCCTAATTATGTTCTTTTATTAGCCCGGGTACAGTGCAGCGTCTTCGTCGGCGGACAGAACGGATCTGGAGACTCGGCTAATCACATGGCTGCACGCACAGATGTTCACCGACTGCTAGCATGTGACATTTCAGACACTAAAGCTCTCTATTTGTCTCTTGTTTGCGACATGACCACAACACGTGCGCCAGATATTTAAAGCCACGGATTAAAAGGACACTTCATGAGCTTGCAGTTCACTGCTTACGCTCGTCCCGCAAATGGTTTGTTTTCGGTTTGCAGCTCCCGAGGGAGTGCGCCGTTCTGAGAGTCGATACCCCGCGCCGAGGGTCCAACAGTACAGGGAGAACATTAGGTCCTGACGCCAAACGCCTCCACATCAGCGCCGGTGCTTATTCCTGCTCCCTCAGGACACCCACATGAGCAGATGCGGCGCGCCCGACCACGTCCTCCTGAACCCTGCTGCCTCCTCCACAAACTCAGACATGTTACGGGATTATGGGAAAAACTCGCTGACCGATCGCCGCCGTCTCATGAAGCAGCTCCTGTATTTTCAGTCTGCCGCCAAGCTGGCACTTGACCGAGTAAAAACGCAAGGTTTTATTTCGTCTTTAAGTTCCTTCCTCTCTCCTCAGGGAAGCCACTTTACTCGCTTAGAAAATGCTCAGGACGATGTTCATAAAAGTAACAATACTACTATTAATAATTGAGTAAAAGCTTAAACTTCATTTGTAATTGGGTAGACGTCCTAAATCGAATAACGTTGTTCAGGTTCTACTATGACACGGTGAAACTCTCCGTACTCGTTTCTTTTTCTCCAAAATCTGATGTACCCAATAATCGACATTTTTCTGCGAGCACTTTGTTCATCTTGTCTGTTTTTGGAACCAGGCAGCAAAATTCCAAACGTGTGCCAGGTCCGGTGTGTATAGCAGAGTCCGGATGTTACACTTCTTCCCTTCTCTTTTTCTTTTTAACTTCACTAGTTAGGATAACTGCCACTTCAATAACGCCTGGAGCCAAGCTCACATTAACTCGGAATCATAATAATGACAGCATTAAAATCAGAGCAATTAATGCTTCCCATTTCTCGCTCCCCCTTGCGTACTGTACCCTGATTACCATGCAGCTGAAGGAGGCACTGCTCAGCCCAGTCCAATTTGATCTATTCCCTCACATGCTTTAATTCAGTAGGTCCTTTTGTCTGCTGGACCTGCTCTGGCCTTCTGCCTCTCCTTTTTTTTATATATATAGACGAGGTAGACAAAAAATTCTCATCTTCCAATCTCAGAACTCTACTTGACACGTTTCTCTTCTCATCCGGCCCCAAACACCCTGACCTTTCCTCTACTGTATATAAAGCCATTACAGACTTCTGAGCCTGACAAACACACTAATTCAGCTCTCCACTCCTGGCCGTCACAAAGGATCGTCCTTGGTGTTCGCGCCGCCGACACGCAGAGCCCCGTCCTTTATGTAATCTTTGTTTATGCCCCGCTTTCTTTCTCTGTTGGAACAACATCACGGAGAGCAGCGCCTTTTTTAAACATACCTTAGAGCGACAACAAAAGACATGCGCCAGGAGACACGGCATGCGCCGTCCTTACCTCTTGTTACTGCCGCACATGGCAATGACCCGCAGAGCATTCTATTGTACAGCTCGCCTTTTTGTTGGGAGGGTTTTCGTTCTCTTTCAAAGGGACGCAGGCATCCAGGCCTGAAGAAAACATGAGTAGAAGAGGAGGCTGCACTCTAATTGGATTAGAGCTGTAGGGTTCAGTTTGGCTTTAAGGTTCATTCGGCTGCATTTGGGCTTTGTGGTCAATTTGCAATCAACAACGAGAAAAACAAAGACAAACCCTGAAGTCCCCAAGAAGCTCAGAAGAATTGGTGTGAGATACTGACAAATATATATACATATATATCATCTCGATATTTTCTAGGAATTTTGCAGATAACGATAATTAGATGACACCAACAGGCCTTAACTCTTAGGTCTAAAAGCTCAATCTCAGAAATCGAATAATGAAGGATCAGGTAAGTGCAGAAACCTTGCAGTTTCTTAAGCTTGCAGTTAAAAGGCAAAGCCACGTCAAACTTGCCACCCTAAAGTACGGAGGTATACGATTGTTGACTATCTCCCATATTCAACTAGGTCATGTTTCTTCTGCCAAATGCCAGTTTCTATTTTGACTGCAGCGTTGCGTGATGTGTGTAAAAAACCTCTCCCAAAAAACAAAACCACAGCAGAAAGAACACAGACGTTTGTGAATCCACAGTGGAGGAGTATTAAGCGATGCTGGTCCACTTCTGGAGCCCCCGGGTGCAGAGAGCGCAGGGTTGTACGGAGGTAAACACAGCCTGCCATAATGAATCACCTGCAGTAGATTTGTGGCTGACTCTGACACCCGGCACTTAATTTTGTCTTATCTTCTCCCATCCATTCACCCAGGACCGGCTTTGATCCTGGACTTTGTGAAAACGGACCAGCAGATCTTCGGGGTCAACTTAATTATAACGTGTAGAGATTCACAATCCCGTCTCTCCATTTTCAGTAGAGCTCTGAAGAGCACGACAGTCTTCTGATACTGCCATCTTTATAGATGCCAAGTTAGGCAAAACGCCAAAGGCTTGACGGGTCAGGAGGTAAGGTCAGGTGCATCTCTGACCTGTCGGCACTTCCCAAACTGGTCCCATTACTCACTCCGTCAAAGCAACCTGACAGAGTCTGGCAACCTGCACAAGGACACGGGTCCTGTAACCGAGTTAGCTCCCTCCAACCCAACCGCGGAGACGAGCCCGAGCAAGAGTGAGCGTGCCAGGGATATTAATAGCTACCCTTCCCCACCCGCAGTGCAGACCCAGACTGCAGGAAGCAGGACATGGCAACCGTAGCACTTCCACTAATCCCAGAGCGCAAGTGTCGGTACATTTTGCAGGGAAGCCGAGGCGACCGGAGACCAGAGTTTGTATGTGAAGTCATGCCATTAGCGTCTCTAAAGAGAGGCATAAAACACACTAATATTCTGAAGGTTAATTGTGCGTGGGACCACGCCTTCCAACGGGTCAAGCCTGTCAAACCGTGCGGCCCACAGGAAGATATAAAGGTCCATTACGGGGTCCGAGCGCATGACGTCAAGGTGACTTGAACGGAACACATAACGCGGGGAATAGGAAGTAGGAGCGACCTTGATTTTTAACGAACTTCATCACACTCGAGGCTTAGTAAGATAGCAGGACGAGTCACAACAGCATGCATGATTTAGCTCTGAAACAACACCTCATGGTCGTGTGCACAGGTGCAAGTGGCGTGCACAAAGTCCCCATGGCATCGTCGGTGCCAACATGATTACTCCATTTACCCCCGCCCCTTCCATTCCTCCTCATCCTGGGACCGCAATAAACAAAGACGGAGGATGCGTGAGCCAGAACCATCCTACACACACGCAGATATTTGAAAAGAAAAAAAGCAGCTCAGCGCCGTTGGGACCGAGCACCGACAGGCTTTGTTACAGCAGCAGTTCATTTTTCTTCATTCAGCTTTCCAGATGGTTGATGATTTTGTTGGGTGGTATCTGACGAGCTTAGGAAATTGTAATGCTCTCCATGTGCTACAGGTTCACTTCGTTACAAAAAGGATCCAAAACAGGCGGTCAGATCAAAAGGAACTGACGCTCCCCTCCAGTCACTGGCACCCCTGGTTAAGATGACAAGAAACTGGTCAATTACCCTAAACTCGCCATGAAAAATCTGGAAAAAACCAACCTTTAACTGAAGTAAATTTAGTCGGAGAACAAATCCATCATGAAAAAGCTAATTTTAACAAAACTACGTGCCATCATAAGGCCAAACGCAATTTTTTTCAGTAAATAAATTCAAGCTCGAGAAGAATGACAGCATCTTCCACACCAAATGCAATTTTTTGGATTCGCCCTCTGCTCTGCAACAAAAAGCTCACGTGTCGCTTCTGCACGTCATAAAGGAGCTCCTGTATTTTCAGTCTGCCTCTCCACTGGCAGCCATTGAATACTCGGAACTAGACTGAGTAAAGACACTTATTTCGTCTTCACGCACCTTTACTCTGTTGTTCCCTTGCCTTCTCAGAACCACAGAGCCGAATTACTCGCTTATGAAATGCTCAGGTCCGGGATGGTGTTTATAAAAATAACAGATGGTTTGAAAGAGGTGTGAAAGAGGCGGTTTATGTCCAATCAGAACAACCATGGAACAGAGGCGGGTTTACGTCACCTATCGGCCACCTACAAAGCAGCTGAGATCCCTTCCTAGGAGATTTAACCACCCATTCGCACCTCAAACGACTCACATGATGGCAGGATGAGGCAATGACTCACTAGTGGGTCACATTTGCTCCTGTGATCCTAACGACTCATGCATTGACAGGGTGGGTCAAGGACTCTCAGGACCACCCCCAAGGTGACCCCCCCCACCCCACCCCCCACAAGGGTTAAACACCTGGGACTCCATCAGTTTCTAGAACTGAAGAAGCCTTTGAGATGAGAGGTGAAACATCTGCAACAACCAAGTCGTCCAGTTGCTTTCAACTTAATAATAAATTATAATTGATGAAAAACTTAAACGTAATGTTCTTGTATGAGACGGTGAAATTCTTGCCAACTTGTTTTTTCCAAAAATCAGACGTACCCAATATCGGCATCTGCATTTCTCTGAGAGCAGCAAAAGTATGCCTTCATCACTTAAAGAAAACTTGTTTGTCTTGTCCGTTTTTTATGCCGAAAAAAAACGAACCAGGTAACAAAACTAAAAAATAAAACAAAAAGTCACAGCCGGTGTGTATAGCTTTGAGGCGAAAAAAAAAACTTTTTTCTCAGTGTTCTGTATGTAACAACTTCTTTAGAAACAAACGTAACTGAAGCTTTTTTCCATTTATATTTTACTTTTTAAGTTGATCTGTACGTCTGACCTTTCAAGCAATAATCCATGACTTTTTCACGGGGTATGAGAGGTAACACAGAGGTCACATTCTTCAACATGGAAAAGACAAGGGAGCACACAAGTCAAATAGGTGTGTGGAGCTTCATACATCAGGGAATGGCTATAAAAACATAGCTACTTATCTAAAAATGCCCAAATCTATAGTTAGAGCAAGAAAACTTTGTATTAGCAGACCAAATGGTGTTTTAATGACAAAGAGAGATTGTACAAAAGATTAAAAGCAGTGGTGCCAATAACTGTGCCACATGTGGCTTTGTTAACAATCCTGTCTTGATGAGGGACTTTTTCTTTCTCAGACATAAATTTACTTCAATTAAAGGCTGGAATTTTCCTCATTTCTTCAGTGTGAGCCTAAGCTAATTTGAATTACTTTTTCAAATTCTTTGTACTTATCTTTACCGGGGTGCCAATAATTATGATGGGGACTGTAGACGATTTATTATAACCAATTTCTTCGGTAACCATGTACATCTTCTGGGAGATAATTACTTAAAGTGACTGCCCTTACTGGCTTTTTTCATACTAAGGGAGACTGATTTCTGAGATGTGTGCTAAGCACTGTGGTTAATCTAATCTAAAATGCTCAGGATTTAATATATAGTGCAACAGAATGATATTTACAGCATTTAGCAGACGCTCTTATCCAGAGCAACTTCCAATTTATAATCTTACAATCCAAGCACTTGTTGTTAAGGGTCTTGCTCAAGGACCCAACAGTGGCAGCTTGGCAGAGGTGGGATTTGAACCCTGGACCTTCTGGTTACTACAGTATATTGTACACGCGACTAAACATAATTACTACAGGATCACGAAGAATAGTTAAACATAATATCTAAACAGAATATTTGGTGTGATTCAGACAGCAGGCAAAAGTGGCCCAGGTCTGATTGTCTCTCCAAATTGGAGTTTGTTTTTAAACTGTTCTCACCATATATGACATAATATGAAGTTCACGCTCCTAAACTGATGTGCATGTGCAAAAGAGCAATGCTTCACTTCTTTAAATGGTCAAGTTTGTGAGTAAATATCCTGCAAAAAAATGAGGAATTCCATCACAATTACAGTTGTAATATGGCGCAAGGTGTGACAAAATACTGAGATGTTACACCTTCTATTAGTTTTGTTCTCAGTTCTCAACAGCCTCTATTAATCCCAGTGTTTTGGGAAAAGAAAAACCTGACAGTAAACCAGAGCTTGGTATATAATCATCAGATCATGCATGGTTATTTTAAGCCTGACACTTTAACAGTCCGACATTATAGCTCGATGTAGACAGGCATGCACACTGCAGATGCTCTCCTAAAGCTACAGGTCTGGGATGTTGTATAGATCACATGTGGAGCGTCTGCATTTCATTACAGATCTAAACTCTGTCAGACGCGAGTGAAGAGCAAGCTGAATTCAGGCACAAGCATGTGGCCTATGGAGTGCATGGAAACAGCTGGAAGAACCAACGTCCTGCACTTCTCATGATGCCATAGCTTCGTTTCCCATGACCTCCAATGCACATTCGACCAAGAGCAATGTTTAATGAGAGACAGATTCGGGGTTAGAGATATAAGCAGAAAGTGGAAGAATTTAAAACATCTCCTGCACTAGAAAAAAAGAGACTTGGACATGCCTCTTCCATTCACCAAAATTCAAATGTCCACCATCTAGGACTTCAGTTCCAGTCCTTAAAAGGTACCAATGTCAGTACAAAACCCTTCTGGACTAGCACACATGTTTCCAGGTTCCACTTATATTTCCAGAAGCAAAGGCTCAGGTCCTCATACAAAAGTTGTCAGCATCAGTAGTCCAATTTCAGTGGTACACATCTCAGTGATGAGGGTTTGAGACGTTCTAGAGGCTTTCCGCGGGTATCAGCAAGTCTAATTAAACGCTTTAAATGCCCTTTTTAACATTCGTTAATGCCATAAACATACACACAAGACATTTTTTAAATAATCACGTCCCAGCGTTGTAACCAAGCTGACAATGAGGCAACGACTGAACTTAGATTTGTATGCACACACAAGCCAAAAACAATGTAGTGGAGTAAAAAGGACAATATTTCACTTTTAAAAGTAAGAAGCCACTCAAAATGCAAATGCTTCAGTACAGATACAGTAGAGTAACGAATTACATTTACTTCGTTACTGTCCACCACTGCATTGGATCAGGGGGTGCCTAAACTTTAACAGAAGCCTCCATATTGCATCTCCGGTCTCATCCCAGGGCTTCTTGCTAGGAGTCACCTTGAGAATTAGTTATGAAAAGACACTGTTCCCTCACTGTGGGAGTGTCAGGCTTAGGCATCTCAATGGTGTGTGCAGGACTTCTACCGGAATCTGCACTGACCCCTGGGCTGGAGCTTTCAGAGGTGACCCAAAGGGGGACAAACCCAAGATTAGGACGCCGCCCCTTTCATCAGTGTGCATGACATCAGCTCGTTTCAAATTCATGAATTCCTCTAGCGAGCGGCGCCATAATTTACAGCAATAATAAAAGCGGACTGAAGTTGTACTTCATGAAAGCTTTGTCCCCGCCCGACTGCCGCGGGTTCCCGTGTCCCCTCGGTGCAGCCGAGACCCGACTCGATCAGGGCACGGCGTCAATTTGTTTATACCGCCAAGGGTGTCCTGAAAACCTGGTGTGTAAATCTTGCATATCGGTGGACATGAATGAAACTCCGCAGAAAACCCGCAGCAGGTCCGTATATTAACCGCGGATCAGGACAGGTCAAGGTATGACAAAAGAGACGAAGCGGAGCTGTGCGATTAATTAATATGATTAAAACTAGGACGTCTCTCGCATCTGTCTTTGATCTAGGAGCTTTGTTAAGCTATGGGCAGGACACAAAGTTGGATTTGGGCCTTCGAAGGTCACGCTTTAGCACATTTCATAACATGGCGGTAGGTATGCGGGCGGATTGGATTATAAATCTGTAGAGCTAACGATGGGCTACTCAAACAGGAACTAAGCTTGGATTATCCGATGTTATACCACTATCCCAATTTCTTGCGCTACAACATTTGAGAAGAAGCTGAACAAGTCAGATTTATTTATATATGCTTTTTACAATGGAGCATTGTCTCAAAGCAGCTTCACCATTGTAGATCGTCTGAATATGTAAAGCCGATCCCAAATTGAGCAAACCAAGGGTGACAGTGGCAAGGAAAATCCCTAAATGTTATAAAGAAGAGACCTTGGTTAGGACCAAGACTCAGAGAGACCTCAGATGGCTTAGATGATAAATGTAAGAATGAAACTAATTCATCTGGTCAAATAGTCAAACAGATGAATAAAACAACGTTTTATTTGCATATGGGCATAATTTAGTCCTTCGTTAGTAAGCACAGCTATTTTCCTTGACTGTGGAATGCAACATCATCTGCACCAAGAATGCAGTGCTGTAGAAGTAAAAATAAAGAAAAACAAAATAAACAAACGCGATCTTCTCCGAGCAAGGGCTATTTTGAACCGGAATCACTGAATCATTGTGTAGTGAATCGTGATTCATGAATCAAGTGTGCCGAGTACCGAGCAAACGACCAGAACCGAGAAATTTTCCTAGTGAAAATGCGTCAACAACGCTGTTCACCACGCTGTAGGGCCGGATCTGCGTTGTAACCCGAGACTGCCTGTATGTTGTCCATTGTTATTAACGCGATTAACTGCTGATTGAAACACCAAGTCCTGCTATTCACCAGAGCTTCATCAGTGCGGTGGCTTGGTGTGTGCATAGTTACCTCTAACAGCTACGCAGTTTGCCAGAGGGAGGTTCTGACGAATGGCTGCTGCTGTGAGCCGCGCTGCTCGATGTGCTGAAAGTGTTGCATGACATTTACACCCGCGTTCCTTCCGTCTGAACATCAGAGCTTCAGTCGCAGTGCAAATCTATCAGGTCGATTTGCATCGACGTCCGTTAGCAGACCTTCTGAAAGGCCCGAGTTCACCCAGGTTCACCTTGACAGAAATCTTAACAGTCTATTTGCGTGGACGTTCTGTGAAGCGAAACGAGAAGGAATGCAAAACGTAGCCGACTGTCGGTCTGTGATCCAGTCATCACTACGCTCTCAGAAGATGATGTTCGGAGATATAAAGTTTAATGGCAGCCTGCTTTGTAAAACAGCTGTGGAAACGTCCTGGCTGAGACGCTGTGGAAGCACAGCACGTAAGGACACGACACAGAGCACTGGTGCACGGTTTTAGCCCCACGGAGGTTCTGGCACCTTGCTAACACGCTGAAGGCCTGTGCCGGCACCGGCGCCTGAAGCGACCTGCGCTGAGCAGAGCTGTTTATTAGTTACAGTAAAGTTTCGGCCCCGTGCCAGCTCTCAGGTCTGAACTGTTTTCGGTGGAACCCAACAGGTGAGCTCACAATTCCTGCACCGATCAGCAGTGTAGGTGCTGCTGTCTGCTGGAACAAAGTTTCTCGCGTTTCTAGCTGCAGGACTCATCACGCCAGGCGAGTCATTAAGCTCGAGGATGTTATTCCACTTGATTCAATATTAAACTGGTTCCTCGAACTTCTCGAATGCTGCGTCTGCACATTCGCCCAAGGCTTTCTTTGTTCTGAAGTGCCTCTGATTTAGCATATTTTGTAATATATTTTAGCGGATGAGTGGGTTAGTAGGTCATGCGTATTTAAAGCACTGCTACAGAAGACAGGAACGAAACAGCAGTGCTGAATACGGATTATCTGATTATCAGAACGACCCTAGAGTTAATACTATTCAGGATATCATCAGAAAAATCCTTGCTTTACAAATATGACGTGGATCAAACCTCAGAGCAACTTCTCACCCTGTCTAAACAGCACTTTTCAGAATGAATGGTTCCGAGTGCCTGTTGCTTTAAATGACAAAGAATCATGGCACTGAATCATGGACCTGTAGGACAAAATAAAAATAAACCAGACCAGGTTGAATAGAATGGCAAATTCTCATAACGTACAGAACTTCATCCCAAAAGTTTGGACAGTATGGAAAATGTCAAAATGGCTTACATTTACTTTGTAGACAGTACAAACCCAAAATATAATTTCATTTGTTAATAAACATCCATGCCTGCATTTCAGGCCTGCAACAAAGTTGGGATGGAAGCAATTTAGGGTTAGTAATGAATAAAAAAAAATCTAAATGATGTGATCAAAAGCAGCATCCACAAAAGTCTTTTATGAGTAAAGATGATCTGAGGATCTCCAGTTTGTCAACAAATGTGTAAGAAAATGATTGAAATGTTTAAAAACAAATGTTCCTCAAAGAAAGACTGGTCTTTACACAGCATAAAATCATTAAGCCATTCAAGGAATCTGGAGGAATTTCAGACAAACCTAAACTGAAGAGGGGTGATCGCCAATCAAGAACCATCATTCATCAATAGCTGATAGAACCACATGGACAAGGGATTCCTTTATCAAGCTCTACAATACAGAGCTACATTCACAGATACCACTTAAAACGTTACTGTGCTAAAAAGAAGCCTTATGTTATAACCATAGACAGAAGTGGCGTCGACTTCTCTGGGCTCGGAGGCATTTGGGAATGGACCATCACACAGTGGGAACAGGGATTGTGCTCAGACCCATCAGTATAACAGATCTTTTTTTGGACCATGCAGACTGTTATAAGGAACAAGTCCAAAAGCCAGGTTCTGGCATGGTATGGGGTCGGGTCAGGGCACTTGGTAAAGGTCATGTCCACTTCTGTGGTGCAGCATTAATGAGCAACATAAGCTGCCTTCAGGACGACATCTTTATCAGGGACGTCCAGCATTTATCAACAAGACAATGCAAAACCACATGCTGCACACATTACAAAGGCACGGCTGTGGAAGAAGAGGGTACGGGGACTGGACTGGCCCGTCTGCAGTCCTGACCCGTCCCTAACTGAGGATGGGTGGAGAGTTATGAAACGTAAAATGAGACAAAGACGACCCAGTGCTGTTCCACAGCTTAAGATGTGTTTGCATGAAGAATGGAACAAACTAACACCTGAAACACTAAGTCACTCGGTATCCTTTTATCCAAAATGTCTTTTAAGTGTCGCGACACGGAATGGCAGCACTACAAAGTGGTAAATGCTTTACTGTCCCAACTTTTTTTGGAATGCATTTCAGTGCAGAACTGCTATGCAGGAATGGATGTTTATTAACAAATGAAAAAACATGAAACAGTTCAGGTTCGTACTGTCTGCGAAGAAAAAAAAATCAATCTAAGAAACTATCATGGTAGGAGGTAAAGCTGATGCAGGATGAAAAGGACAGAGTTAACTGCTTCTTCTTGTTTTCTTTGCAAGAAATGAAAGAAGTTCTTGAAGGATTCCTAGAAGAACCATAAAAACTTTATTCTGCATGTCTGAAGTTCTGCCCTGGCTGCTGTCATACTCCTGAAGAGAATATAAATAACCTCAACCTCAGTACTTGGCTATAAAAAATAAATAAATAAATAAATCACTATTTTCACAAAGTTCCCATTATCCTTAAACACTTAAATTCCTATCAGCGAGCCCGAGGAGTCCGGTAGATTAAAGAGAGGTCGGCTTGAACCAGGACTGGAGAGTCACCTCCAGGTCCGATTTAAAAAATGAAGATGAGAAGAGTTTCTGCGAGCATCACCTGACAGAGGCATGCCCTAGGGTTACGCCATCGGTTCTCTACCCTTCAGACAGAGCGTGACCCACAACGTCCCTCGTACAGCGACACTCAAAATCGGTCATGACCTTGGGCAAGATGAAGCGATTTGGTTAAAAAAAAAAAAAAAAAAAAAAAGGGACAGAGAGCCAGGTGGAAAGGCGATGGTTCGTGTGAATACTTCATAAACCAGGTCAAACAGTCCTGACATGTAACCCAGCTTTAACACCCCCAGCTACTTTCATTCCCAAATCCCTGTATGGACTGTGCTGCCATAAACTGCCACCGCTCAGAACATCTTATGACAAAAATATTCCCCTTAAGAGTGGACCTGTTCAGAACAGAATCAATCCTTTATTAATCCATCAATAAACTAATGTCTGGAGTAAAACATGGCATTCAGAGGGTTTGGAAGAGCATGGTGGGACTGTGGTAGCCTAGTGGTTAAGGTACTGGACTCTGGACCAAAAGGTAGGCTATAGTTGCTCATGAAATGTCAGTACCGCCATCCCCTTGCAGCATGCCTTCTTTTAGGTGTAGGAGCTCTGAGGTATCAGCTGGTAGAAATACCAGCACATATAAAGAAACCCCATGAGTGCCTTTAGCCCGGCACACAGCACTGTTGGGGAAGTTCGGTCGTGAACGCGTCCTTATTCTTTTGTTTACACATTTTGGTACGAAATCAAGAACGTTACTGTGAGTACCAAGCGAACCAGGACTAAAATGCAACATATTTTCCGCATTGGTCCGGACCAACTGAACCGAACTACAAGTAAGAACACAACCTTAGAAAGGGAAAGGCCTACATAGCAGTGGTCGACTGATATTGGTTTTTTAATGGCCGATCAAGATAAGAGAGCCGGGTGACCGATGGTCAGTATATAATGCCGATAGCACAATTTTTTTGCAACTAATGATGACTAAAAATAATAAATGAGAACATTTTGAACTTAAATTAACATCAAGGGCAACGTCTCCGTCCGTAATTTAAAAAAATGTAAAAAAAGAAAGTTTCATTGCACTTCCTTACTGAATGTTCTCTCAGCTTCTCTAAGTTTTTAGTAATTTCTAAGTAGTCACTCAGTAGTCCCAGTGTATGAGCTGCAAGTCGTAATGCAGGAAACAGAATCCCATTCTGCATTTTCTCCACTATTTTTGATTCCCTGCCTCATGAGTGCAGATACCGCCATTAACTGGTCGACCGATTAATCGGTCTGTCACTAATCGAGACCTTTGTCTGAAGTTTGTCAGCAATCAGGGGCATGGAATGTTTGACATTTCACAGAATAACAACAAACTTGAAAGGTACTTAAGACGGCACTTTCCTTTGGTCAGGTTGACCCCATAAGTGAAGTTTAGGAACACAAAGGCCTACAAAGGCCATGAGATGGAATGGCGTCCCATCTGGGAACAACAGCTTAGGTTCCAGAGCGCGACTCCGGCCTGAACAGGATAAGCCAGGCGATAAACTTTCACTTACGCTTAAATAGCCTACAGCCCAAGGAAAGAACTTCCTCGTTAAGCAGCATCACAGGCTTCGACTGGACTGACTCAATTCCAACGATTTCTCTAATAAAGTACTAACCCTAACCCTAGCAGACACCCTTATCCAGAATACCTTACAACTGATATGATCTTACAACCCAAGCAAATGAGGTTTAAGACCATTGAAGCTTGACAGAGATGGGATTTGAGCCCTGGACCTTCTAGTCCACAGTCCAGTACATTAACCACACCACCACCACGGATGAGTTTATTAAAGAAGCCCCTCTCATTGGTGGAGTAATTCATTTTCACTGTTTTTAAATAAAATTCACATTTAAGCAGCCTCTCTCATTTGTGCACATGGACTTTCTAACAAACAGAAATTCAGTTAAATAAGATCTACGAGCTTCATTTGCTTGGATTCTCTGCTTTCCAAGGAGGAGGAGTAATTTGGGGAGGGTTCCAGCTTGCCGTTTCCTATACCCCAAATTTATTCCCAGTACACGATATGCTAGATTGACTGCTACGCCTCCGTCTGCCAACTTAAAATTATTTTTCCAGTTCCAAGCAATGACAAGCGAAGTATGGTCGGGGAAGCCAACTTGGACGAACTGCAAACAAATGAAAACCATGCGAGAGGCACTCAAAAGAAGTCTGCTGCTTAACAGATGGGATTAGGCAGCATGTTTGAGACACGTTCTAGACTTTGAAGGACTTTGCATCTTCACAAGCGACTTCTTGGAAGCCCAGTTTCATATGACGACGACGGGTTAATCCCCTAGGGACCAAACAGAACGTATAGGCTGCTGAATTATTAAATGGATGTAGCTTCTTGAAAGTACAACCCTATAAATCAGCGAGAGTAACAACATGATTTAAATCCACAGTTATGTCCAACATACATGCAGCATACATCCTGTACTCTGTCTAGGCCTGTTCCAATGACTCCTGATTGCACTCTTGCTTATGGCAGGGAGGTTCAGCCCCAAAATAAGCTGTGACAGCCGAGGGCCTGAGCTGCAGGGATTAGGGGTGCTCCGTGAGGCGTGGATAGGCGAGACAGTCCAGTTTCTTCTCTAATGAGTTCCCGCCTGGCTGGAGGGGTCCGTCACCGAAGGCGCACCCCTTAAACATCCATCATCCACACGTTCACACTGTATGCCTACCAACAGCCATCAACCCACGCCCACGAAGCCGAGCGCTAATGTGCCAGGTGAGGACTGAGCTCATCTGCAAACAGCACCATTTTCAGGAACGAGGATTTCAAAGACGATTCCCACCATCTCTGGTAATTGTAGGTTTGGTCTGACATGATGTTATTAGAGATACCGATATATTGCCGTGGTGTTTGCCATCACACACTGTACGTGGAACAACCATCCATCCCCAGCGCTTTCATAGCTCTAACATCAGCTTCATCCGTGGCATCGGCTGAAAATAACTTTGCCGTTGCTATTTGGCGCCTCGACAGCTTTGTCAATAAGGCTTGGCTTCCAGGATGACAGAAACGAAGCATGTTAGCAATTACTCAACATAATATTTGGATATTTGGTTGCAGACTCGGTATATTTGCAAATTTTTTGGCATTTATTTATTGCCAGCCCTGTAAGACTGATCAAGGCACCCATTTATTTCCACACTCAATTCCAGGACTTGGAACCCATTCAGGAAAATACATTTTGAAACAATAAAAGGGGTGGAATGAGTAATTTCATCTGTCGCTTAGATGTTGGTAATTACACACACAATATTAACACCATCATCTCCACGTAGTTTAGACCTATCCAGGGGGAAACTAACTGTTGTGAGCCTAACAATAATGAGTTTTAATGAGTTTGAAGCCTCACCTAAACTGCCAAACCACCACAGTCCACAACACTTCACATCTACGTAACTGCGTAATGTCCGAGATATCGGTTTCCAGATCCCAGCCTCCTCATGCTCCCCTCAACCCAGTCCTACACCAGTGGTGTATTGATTCCTCTCACCTGTCTCACACTTTCATGAGCTCATCATCTGTTATTAGATCTCGACTATAACGTTCAGGTGTGTATAGTGGTGTGTGATAAGTACAGTCCACGAGAATATCTGTACTGTTTCAACAATGTGTGAGCTGACAGAGCACGTCACTGACTTTACAAATCAAGCTAGGGTTAAAAAATGCGTAAACAAACAGCGCCAGGAGGTAAAAAGACACCATCAGCCACACAGTCCACAGGCTTGGCTTTAAAGCAACAGTTGTTGCTCAAAACTGTCGGAAATGGTTTGTCCTTAGACAGCTCGTGTCTAACGTGAACCAACAACCATGCAGAATGTGAAGATTAGGATAAACTTCAAAAGTCAGATACCAGCACAAAAACACCCACTCATTACCTCATGTACAGTTAGGCTTATTGATTGCCATTACTCGTATTTGCAATCAATCAGTTAAAATGGATTACCATACACAGTTTGACGGTTCAACCACAACCACGAAGAGAGTTAAACACTTTGAACGCAGCAGTGTTAAAACCCCTAACGAGTTTGAGGAACGAACTGCAAACCCAGCATCACTCCTGCACCCACAAACACCATGACACACTCTGGAGAGAGTTTCTGCAGGGGGGACGCGATAACACCACTTACTGTCAATCCACAGAGAGCTACTACAGCTTACTTTGTCAGAACGGCTCTGTGTCAAAGTTGGCTTGTTTTAGAGGAGCTGAATATTTCATGAATACGCGTTTAAAATTATAAATGGATTCATGCGAGGCCGTGACAGGAGCTTTACCCAGCAGATACGGGAGGGGAATCACATAAAACCTCACTCTTTTCCAGTTTGACACACCATCTAGTATTTGGAGCGACGCTAAAATGTTTTAAGTGTCTCTGCAGTGGTGAGCGTGGACTGCCAGATCTCAGGCTGTCAGCTGACACAGCTACCCACCCATACAGACGCCTTGCAAACAAACACAGCCCCAAAATACTACAAGAGGCAGATGAATATTTCTGTTTCACCATTTCTAGGTTGATTTCTGTCACTTTGCTACAGGTTCTCATGTTTGACAGCAGAACGCTCATGGCACTTTCTCGTACTCGCGCCGATGAGATGAACCCATCACCACCCTGCTTTGCAACGAACTTTACGCAGGTGTTTTGTCAAATTAAATCCACATGACTGTGTGGGCACTGCCCAGAGCACCACACTCCCTCCACAATTGATACAGAAGACTTTTTGTTTAGGTGATGCTCTGACCCGGTTGGCTGGCCATAATGATATGTTCCTCATACAAGCAAACATGGTTTAAACCCCACACCCTGCCTGAGTAATGTTGCTGACCATGTGCACCCCTTTTTGGCTACCTCCAGCGGGATAACGCTCCATAAATTTTCATTACCTACAATAATCCATTATAATTCTTAAAGCCTCGGCTGTTAACGTGAATGGACGTAGATCCGATCTTTAAACAGCACTTACCTGTACATTGATTTCGAAACCCTATTTCTCCGCATTTTTTAGCGCACACTTTAGTACAGTAAGAACGCAACCTTCATCTTTGGCGTACAGGCTTTACCGTGAAGGATGTGGAAGTACGAGTCAGCATTTTAACTCCGCATGTCAATTTTGACAATATGGAGGAAAAAAAGTTAACAAGTTTCCCTTCGGCCAAACAAGACTGCACTCGCAGGAGCGTCTATCAACTCTAACGCTCATTTAAAAGAAAAATGAGCTTGGTGTTTCTAATCTAATGGAGTTTCTAAGAAAACGAGGGCACTCCCATGAGCTACGAAGAATTAATCAGCATAAAGTTACAAAATGCATCTCGCTATTTATTTCTGCCATCCATTTTCAAGTAAAGCTAAACCACTGGCTACACCAAGTGCAGAAGGAGCTCATATAGCTGGGAGCACGCTGGCGTGGATGAAAGTAGAGCAGGAATGATGAATGCTGTATGACAGTTCGACCACCTGAAATTAGGAACCTCTGTTGCAGCCTTCACACTGGAGCCTAAACAACACAGAGGTTGGCGAGGCACGATTGATGAATCAAGCGCGTGATAAATGGCCGTTGTTTAGACTTTGGCAGAGAACCGCGCCAAGAAAAATAAAGAAATGGAAGGTTCGCAGCGGAGGAGCCATAAATAAGCCGTGATAAATCGAGATAAAGAGTCCAAAAATCTTTACAGGATCAGTTTTTCCACTAGCAAAAATGCTCCAAAGCAAAAATTTATGAGGGTTGAGGAGCAGAAATACATCGGCTCGTTTACCTAGCCCTGCAACAGCTGCCACTCAATTACTGATTTTTATCTATTTACATTTCAGTCATTATCAGCAATCGGAGTGCAGTTATGATTGTTCAGTCATCAGCAAGCATTAGTTACTGATCAGCATCACGCTGGGAAACGGAGCTCGGAACAAAAACAAGGCAGAACGCACTCCGGGGAAGGTTGTACGTCCATCACATGCACATCGCACGCTTACCAACTCGTGTTTGGCTGCAAAACGACAGACATTCTCCCTTTAGAAAAAGCAGCAAACAGTTCTTGTGTTTATCGTTAGGTACTGCAGAAACGACTGACCCAGGAGTGAACGTGTAAACAGCAGACCCGCTGTTTATTGGCTTACTAGTCTACGAAAGCTAAATTGTTTGTGCAAGTGGTATCCATTACTTCGGATTGGGGGCCCAAACTTGGAGACGGACAGCATTTAGATTTAAAGCATTTAGCAATGGCTCTTATCCAGAGCGTCTTACGACTCACACCATCTTGGGACTTGCAATCCAAGTATATATGGGTTAAGGGCCCAACAGTGGTAGTTTGGCAATGCTGGCACATGAACCCTCAATTTCTGGTCAGTAGCTTAACCACTGGCCTCTACTGTCATAATACCCATGTAACTTGTTTGATGTGGTATTTAAATCCCTAATTGCTCCCCCATAAATAAGCTCAAATACAAGGTATCCGAAGGCATAAGGTTAATGTATGTGTATTTACATTTTGAAAGATCATTCCGTATCTGAGAAAGGAAAAACGATTTGAAGTAATTATACTCGTAGAAAATAGGAAGCACATGTGTAGGGAAGTTTATAAAATGTTAAGTATCAGTGCATTCCTGAGGAGTGGAACATCATTATTCCTGGCATCATTAACCTTGCATGTGTTTGTTGACCGAGTAAAATGGCTGCAAATTGTGTATTGAGAAGAATAATAGACATATTAGGCAAAGATAGAAAGGAGCTGTAGGACCCACAGATACTGGGTATGTTTAGGCAGATTTCTGAGGAAGTAAAGGATCACAGTAGCCATTTCGTGGTAGGAAGGGTCCTTAAGACAGGCTCTTCGTTTCATAATGGTTAGGAATTTCAGTACTTTGCTTGCTTTACCTTAATTGAATTGAAAAGGAACGCGTCAGCTGGTCTGTCCAATATGGCATCTAGTGCAACTTACTTGGTACCATCGGTTGTCTAGACATGTTCCATTCGGCCTACCACATTTCTTCTACGCGTTATATCAGGGGTTTTACCTTCTAAAATCTTAAATCAAAACAAATCTTATTTTTGCCCATAATATACATATAGCCCAATTTAGAGACACCCATGTAGTAGAGTGTTGGACCTCCTTTGGCCTTCGGAACCACATCAATTCATCATGGCACAGATTCCATTAGGTGTTGAATTCATCTGCAGGAATATTGAGCTTCTCACAGTAGGCACAAATTGGACGGAGGTACTAAAATGTTCAGAACAGCCCGTTCTACCTCGTCTCAGAGACGCTCTATAGGATTAGGATCTGGGGACTGTGACGGCCAGGGAAGCAAGGAAACTCCATCATGATCCAAGTGCTGAAAGTGTTGTTCCGCCATATGGTAAACAGCTGCCATGAAGGGATGAGCTTGGTCAGTCACAACGTGTAGGGAAGCCCTACTGTCCAAAACATTCCATACACCATTACTCCACCTGCACCAGCCTGAACTGTTACACCTGACAGGAAGCTTCATCGCTTTGTGGTACTGCCACCCAATTCTGAGCATCAAATCAGCATGGTGCAACAGAAAATCTGGATTCGTCTTTTCAGGCCATGTTTTCCACTGCTCAGTGGTCCCATTTTTCAGTTCCTCGGCATACTGGATTCTTGTTTGTTTCCCTTGGATAGCAATAGCACTGGAACAGACCATTTGTCCTAAGGAATGACGAGTTGGGAGATGATCGTCACAATGATGCTTGACATTGTCCTCTGTACCCCTCCAGGATTCCTTTTCACTTGAAGTTTTTTTCTCAGATCACACCATTCTCAGAATAGCGTTGCATGAGAACCTCAAATTTTTGTAATACTGGTCTCGACCAGACTAGAACCAATGACTGTGCCTTATTGTCAGTGTGGATTCACACTGTAATGGACCCCTCACTTGATTTTACACTGCACTGCAGGGTCACATTTCACTTCCAAACAGGGAAGCGCCAATCGTGAAAGGGCATTTGTCTCCAATAAAGTGGCCATCCAGTATATATGCCTACCGATGATGGGTAAATGCATTAAATAATGAGTTTGCTCCTTTATTGTCTTAATTAATGGAAAAATGGACCAAACAAGGTTGGTTAGTCATAGATTACAGTGCCAGTGCTCTTTTTCTGAGTCTCATTACCATCTAAGGAAACAAAAACAAGACTCCAGTGGGCCAAAGAGCTAAAAAAAAAAATTGTTCCCTGATCAGTGGAAACACGGCCTGGTCAGATGAATCCAGAAATCGGTTGCACCTTACTGATTGGAGGCTTAGAATGTGGTGTAAACCGATTAACCTTCCTGTCAGGTGGGACAGTTCAGGCTGGTATAGGGAGTGTTTTGTTGGCATACTCTGGATCCTGTGATACCTAAGCATTGGGGTGACCAAGTTCATCCCTTCATGGCAGCTGTTTATATCCAACAACCACACAGAATGATAAATACAAAGGAAAACCGAGAAAGTGCATCAATCACTGGAGTTTTCTAATCATTCTCCAGTAAAGACTCCAGAGAGGTCTGTACGGGTCTGTTCTTCATTTTATTTTCTTCCACTCCGCCGCCTGTACTACTTTTCTACGCCGGAGCTCGTCTGCGCGTTACAGGCTTTAGAAAACGCCACTCTCGTGCCTTTGAAGTGTTGACACTTTCTCATCAGTCGGACCCGTTCAGCAGGCGCCGGAGGCAGAGAACCTTAAGAAGGCCTTAAACCGTGATGCGCCGACGACAGGGATCGGGACAGCGGGTTTGTCCTGCGTAATAGCATTAGCGCTCGGCTCCTGTGAAGGTGCTGAAGGACGACCTGGAGCGTACGCGTCTTCCCTGCCGAGCGTGAAACACGAGACGACGTTACAGGCCACAGGAGGCGCCGTGCACTTTTTTCTCCCTCCATCACTGCAAGCTGAATTTCGGATTAACTTATGCAGCACACTGCACACCGAGCTCCGCTGCTGCTGATTTATTTGAGCAGGGTGATTGGGAGTGCAGTGGCAATTAGCAGACATAAATAAAAGCCCACTTGGCCTGAAGACGCGAGAGGCCTTCTGTAAGATCCGAGATGAAGTACGCTGTTGCTGGGAAGAACAGGAGGCATCGATTTGCGCGCCTGCCAATAAAGCAACGCGTGCTTACTAAATTGATGGCTGTTAAGTAGGTCAGTCGAGTGCCACGCTTCCTCCTGGTGAAACGCTGCTGCTTTATCCCAAAACCGTTCTTCAAAACACTCAATCTTTGTCCTTCTGCTACCCCATTCCAACCCTCCCTTAAGAATTATCTGCAGTAATTGCATTTTTAACATTCGTAACAGCCCTACCACATCCCCTGAGCGCTTTTAAAAGGCGCTTGGGCTAAACTTGTTAAGAGCCTTGATTACGTCGCCTTCCTCAGAGCGGGCTCGCGTCGTACGGCAGAAATCTGTTCCAAACCGATTTGAGAGACGTTAAGGCCAGGCTGTAAAATAGCTATTTAATTTAGGCATGTTCATGCAGTTTATTTGCTCATTTTTCTGTGCATATTGGTTAATAGTGCCATGTGAGAATGGCGACATTTTTCTTCTTTTTAGCCATGCCAGTACGTCTTCATTCAAGTTTCTCCAAATGGTAACACGGCTCATCTAATTTACTGCAGGATAACTGCCTCGATAATGGTCACTATATTAAATCATGCATATTTATGGCATCATGTAAATGTTCTTCCTCAGGCAGAGCAGCTCGCAAATTCAGCCGAGCAAGTTAAAGCTCAAATACGGCCAAACAAGACAGCTTTGTGGTCACAGGATTTGAACTTTCCAATCACATCCCTTTAACATTAACGTCACTTAGCAGATTCTCATACTGACACGATCTTACACGGCACCATACAAGCAACTGAGGGCTAAGGGCCGTCCTCAAGAGCCTAACAGTGGACGTTTGGCAGTGCTGATATGATAAGCCCAGCTTTGTAGTCAATAGTCCAGTAGCTTATCTCAGGGTTCAACAATAAAGACCGCCCGAATGCTCAGGGCACGTTCATGGTGGCGGTGCACAATGGGTTAATAGAACAAAGAGTGTGTTCAGGTGCACTTAATAACCTGATCAGAGACAGATTTCTGTTCTGATTTTACTCCAGTATGTATACCAGATACCTGATTATAATCGGTGTTTGCAGTCCACGCATGTGTGTGAGCCTTCAACCACTAACTATATTAGCTTGTGTGTGCTTACGTACAGTGGGGCAAAAAAGTATTTAGTCAGCCACTGATTGTGGAAGTTCTCCTACTTTGGAAGATGAGAGAGGTCTGTAATTTTCATCATAGCTACACTTCAACTATGAGAGACAAAACGAGGAAAAAATCCAGGAAATCACACTGAAGGATTTTTAAAGAATTTAACTGTAAATCATGGTGGCAAATAAGTATTTGGTCACCCACAAACAAGTGACCAAACAAGTGGCCTCTGCCGAGATAACTTGAGGGTTTTCAGGTTGTGCAGCAGGTAGTGTTGTTTGTACACAAATACAGGGACTGAGGTTTGGACCAGGCAGGTAAAGTGGGTCACACTGTGAGGGGGAGTTTTGTTAGCATGCTTTGGGTCCTCTGGGTCCATTAGAGTGAAGACTCTGAAACTCTTCCACTATGATGAAACATTTCTATCCTGATGTGCAATGGCCTCTTTGTCCCAGATAACAATGTCCCCTTGGTGTCAGAGACCGGTTCGACGGGGTAAGATGCAACGTAAATAATGCATTATGGACTTAAGGCCAGTTGAACACACTCCACAAACACCACCATCGTTATCATCACGAGAGAACATGCTCCAGAGTAACATCGAATATGATCTTATAAGTCTTACAAGATGCTATAACTCCCAGAACGGCCAAAGCAGTCATTTTGAACGTTTTGAATTAGCATGCCTATTTATACCAAATTTAGTTCCAACCCCACAATCTGATCGGTCGAGATCGAGATTGGCTCTTCAGGTATTACGCCACATACACACGTAACCATAGCAACGACGCCAGCCATAAAGCAGCCATGTAATAATAACACAAGTAAAAGACTGAATGGATTATAATGACTTCATAAAATCTACTGGCTTTGAAAACAAAGCTATTAATGATCAACCTGATCCTTCCAACGAGCCGAGGTTCATCACCCTTACAAACCAGGATTTGGATGAGCTGGAAAGTCAGGACGGTAAATCAAACGTCCCGAGCCCTTAATGGATTCTCAGCTCGACTGAAGATCAGTTTGAGTCCCATCACCAGAATGCTGGAGCAGCTTCTGGCTGGGTTTGGTTTGATGGATCAGTCAGAATGTTCCGGGAGAGTTATACAGCATCAGCAGCTCCGGCGGCTCCAGCAGCTCCTTCCTTCTGATTTCCTTCACGTCCTTTGCTGGAGTTAAACTCGGCATCTCATTAAACACCATCCCCGGCTGATCGGAGCTTCATTCATAGATCTGTTAAGCCCAGCTCTGATTAACCTGACTAGCTGCTGATGATCTAGAACTCTAACATCTCTAACTTCAGATAACTCATTTATAATCACTAATCAACTATGATGAGAATTATAACGGGACCCTAGACTTTCATTAACATCATAAAGTATTAATAACAAACTAGTAAAACATAAATTAAAACTTGATCGATATATGTGTTTATTGTCTGTATAATAAACAGGCAAAATTCTGTTCCTCGACTCTTCTGACTGAAGCCCAGGTCTGATGATGCTGCTTTAGCAGTGGGGTAACGGTAGAATGGAGCTCGTTCACCTCGCCCAATGTTATACCATGGACTAGAAGAAGTGCAATCAGTAGCATTGGGTTAATGTGACCTATAAAAGCCAGTTCCCTGTGATACATTTGCTGGCAGTGTATTTAAAAATCCAGGAACACAGGCAGCTGAAATATATTTTAATAAGTATTTTCTAAGAGTTAATGGTGCTACGACTGTGATTACCAGATTAACCACGACACCGATAAAGCCGAACCACCCCGAGCAGTCTGTGCTAGCTTCTGATCTCACTGTTCAGAGGTTAGTTTGAACCCGACAGCTTGCCCCGACTCGTCCCAACTGCTGTCTCTGCTAGTTCCTGTTTCCTGAGGCTTTGTTTTCAGAATTAAAGCCTAGTAAGTTCCCATGAACGCAGCCCCTTTTTTAACCTCCCTGAAGCAGCAGGTCTGACTGTTACGAAACCCGACACGTTCGAGATCATTAACCAGCTACAACTTCCAGGAGGTCGTTGAAGTGAATTTGCATCTCAGGTCTGTGGGACATAATCGGAGCATCAAGCAAGCCAAGAGTGAAAGGACATATTTAAATTCGGCTCAGCTCCCCCTGCTCTGGATGCTGTCTGGTAGAGTGAGCCGACGCCGACAGCAGTTTACACCGAACCACATTCCTGCGTCCCAGGCCGATGTGATGTCCAAACGCTCCAGAGTGGTCTGCTGATCTCAGCCACGCTGCTGTTTAAAGAGCGGAGCAGTTGTATTTGGGCCTGGCTTTCTTCGTTATAACGTTCCCTCACTCTCATAGGTCTGCTCTGTTTACGCAACAACCTGACACAGATTTAGATTCTGCGCCTCACCCCGCCGTATCCGTGTGGTTAAGAAAACATGTTCTGAGAGCTTAGAGTTAAAAACTCCAGTCTGGCTAAATTCTGACCTTAAGTGGACTTGCAAGGAAAACACCATATATTATTGGGCTGAGGCTGCGCTGCTTTCTATCATCGTTTCAAACGAGATGTCATACGGAGTCAGGAACAGTGTTTTAAAAACATGGCCTGAGGGGGGAACTAAGTACTGACATCGTTAAACATTGTGTGTTTATTTAAAAAGTACCCCCCCCCCAGTCGGTTGTTAATGTTATGTGAGGAACTATTTCGGGGACTATGGTCTGCTTTCTTACGTCCTTTACTTGCTTCATTTCCACCTTACAGTATTTCTTGCTTTGTAATGCTTGGTAGCAACAACTTTTAACATAAAATGATTTGCTACCCAACTTAAACATGTTAAACTTTCTTAATTTATATTAAAACATTACTTCCTTACTTTACGATCTTAGGGCTTTAACTTTCCACTATTTATTTGACTCATTTTATGGACTTCTTTCTTACAACCTTAAGCTTCAGTTTGTTTCCCTCTATTCTAGGATCAGAGCAGTAGGGGTGCTGAGAGCCCAATGACACCAGCCCCCCCAAAATGTATATTTTAATGTAATAGGACTGTCATTCGCCCATATTTTGAGGAAGAACATCGGCCTAGATAGATAGATCACTTTAATGTGTGTGTTACAGTGGCATAAGTCGAACAAAAAGCAAAAGCAAGAGCAAAATACACATAGAGCGCAAGGTTAAGGGAAGAATGAACGGGGCCATGTATCGTGAGATTTTAAGCCAAACCCTCCTTCCATCAGTGAGAGCATTGAAGATGGAACGTGGCTGGGGCTTCCAGCATGACAATGATCCCAAACACACCGCTCGGGCAACGAAGGAGTGGCTCCGTAAAAAGCATTTCAAGGTCCTGGAGTCCCCTAGCCAGTCTCCAGATCAGCCCCATAGAACATTTGTGGAGGGAGGTGAAAGTCCATGTTGCCCCAAAACATCACTGCTCTAGAGGAGATCTGCATGGAGGAATGGGCCAAAATACCAGCTACAGTGTGTGCCAACCTAGTGAAGACTTACAGGAAACGTTTGACCTCTGTCATTGCCAACAAAGGTTATGTTACAAAGTATTGAGTTGAACTTTTGTTACTGACCAAATACTTATTTTCCACCATGATTTACAATTAAATTCTTTAAAAATCCTACAGTGTGATTTCCTGGATTTTTTTTTCCTCATTGTGTCTCTCATAGTTGAAGTGTAGCTATGATGAGAATTACAGACCTCTCTCATCTTTCTAAGTAGGAGAACTTGCACAGTCAGTGGCTGACTAAATACTTTTCTGCCCCACCGTAGGTGTGCAAGTGTACAGATAAAGTGACAGAGCATAATGATATGATCAGACAGAGGTAGTCATTCTCAATAGCGTTCAGTGATTATGTTCTACATGTTCTGTAAGCAGTAATGACCGGGCACAGTGCAGGAGAGTTGTATAAATGATCTCCTATCTGGGTAGGGAAGCACTTACTGGAAAGACACCAATAGATCTGAGAAAACTTCCATTAATTAATAAGCTTTAATCTAAGGTTGTCTGGGCCAGACTTGTTTAAAGACTCGAGGTGATCCAGTATGAGGTTACAGCACCTCAATTATGGTCTATTCTTGTAAAAGGGAGCTAAAAGACATGTCTCCATATCTCCAAATCTATACTTACACTTGAATGATATTATTACTAAGGTACATATTTACTATCACACCTTACATACTTAGTGTTCACTTGCTTACAAACGTACCTCATACCCAGTTGGTATCACATGGTTATTCACAGAGTACTGTGCTAAAGGTTTAAGTTATACTTAACTAGTGCTATATCTGACACATTTTAGTGGCCGCTGCACTTTGTAGTTCTGTAATTACAGACTGTAGTCCATCTGTTTCCCTGTTCCCTGGACTCGGTCAGGACCAGCACAGATCAGGTACTACTTGGGTGGTGATCACAACACGTGTGTTGTGCTGGTACGAGTGGATCAGACAGCAGTGCTGCTGGAGTTTTAAACAGCTCAGTGTCACTGCTGGACTGATAATAGCCCACCAACCAAAAATATCCAGCCACCAGCATCCTGACCATTTGAGAACAGAATAAAGGGGAGTAAAAGTATTTTGTTTCCTTTCCATCTAACATTACAGCACCAGTACCTGGATCCTCCTCTAACCCATAAAGGCTTTGTAGTTGTACTGTTAGTCCATTTCTCTCTTTCCTAAATTTGCCTCCTTTCTTTTTCCATTACTCTTGTTTTTCTTACTGAATAAGGAACGGTGATTTAAGGACAATAGTCTGAAACGAAAACACAGCCGTCTCACTATAAAGCGCTGTGCTACTTCTTAAATATGACTGTCTTTATTCGTCTTATTATTATTATTCTATTACAATGACGAAGATCAGATGGCGGCTGGAGCCCTTCACATAAAGGCCGTTCCAGCAGCAGGATAAACTTATATTCCACACAGCTGCATCATAGGCCGCAAGAATGTGAGGGTTTGGCAGGGGGTTTATACAGCCATACAGTTGGCAGGTCGTTGTAATAACTGCGTGATTATTATTATTATAGCGAAGTGAAAAATGCGTGTTGGAGCTACGGGACTCCGCTCTCTGATATGTACACACACTTGGTCGTGTACAAACACCAGGCCTGTTAGTGAACTAAGCTACGAAAACACGTTTCACACAGTGGAATGAATCAAAGGAGTAAAAGTGAGTCAGACACTGGAATTAAACAAACGCTAGAACTCTTAACCGTCAGCGACCAGCTCCACGTAACACAGACTTCCTGAAGGATCATTTGTTCTCTTTTAGCTCATTTAGGGCTACATCTACAGATACATGGAAAAGTATTGGGACACGCCCTCACACGAGGTCAAATGTATTCAGACATGCCTCTGCACATGGCCAAAAGTATTGGGACACAAACCCTTATGAGGCTTGAAAGCATTGGGAAACGGTCTCGCATGTGGCCAAATGTACTGGGACACCCCTGCATGCAACCAAAAGTAATGATACACGCCCTCACACAAGGCCAAAAGTATTCAGACATGCCTCTGCACATGGCCAAAAGTATTGGGACATGGACCCATATGAGGCCAAAAGTACTAGGACACCCCTGAATGCGGCCAAAAGTACTGGTACACGCCCTCACACGGAGTCAAAAATATTGGGACACACCTCTGGACATATTCAAAAAGTATTGGGACACTGACCCATATGAGGCCTAAAGTATTGGGAAACAATCTCGCATGCTGCCAAATGTACTGGGACACCACATGCATCCAAAAGCAAAAGACACACGCCCCTTACACGAGGCCAAAAATATTGGGACACACATCTGGACATAGTCAAAAAGTATTGGGACACTGACCCACATGAGGCCTATAAGTATTGGGAAACAATGCATGCAGCCAAAAGTACTGGGACACCACATGCATCCAAAAGCAAAAGATACACGCCCCTTACACGAGGCCAAAAGTATTGGGACACACCTCTGGAGATGGCCAAAAAGTATTGGGACACGGACCCATATGAGGCCTAAAAGTATTGGGAAACAATCTCGCATGCAGCCAAAAGTACTGGGACACCCCTGCACGCGACCAAAACTACTGCGACACCCCTGCACGTGGCCAAAAGTATTGGGAGACACTCGTACACAGCTAAAAGTATTGGAACACGCACTTGCACATGGCCAAAAGTGTTTGTACACACCTCTGCACATGGCCAAAAGTGTTGGGACACAAGCTACAATCTTTCTGTTTGCCACATTTCATGCACTGTTGTTCCTTCAAGAAATGCAGATCTATTTCATTTTTATTAGTCCATGTTTTTTGGACCCCATCAATGTCCGCAACACCGTTCTAGCACTAACTTAACCGGTCTCGTCGGGAACGATGTGCTTGTACAGGGCTTTTCGTTCGACCCATCAGAGGGCACACACACACACACACACAGGTGTCCAAAATTTTTTTCATAGGAAATGAATGTGCCCAAAGTAAACGAATGGACGCCCCTAAAAGGTTTCAAAGGTCCAAAGGTTTGTAATAGGAAATCAATGAACCCAAAGTTAAGGAATGGGAAATACTAAATTTAAAAATTCTGAGCTGCAGAGTCTAAATTTTGCAGGATGATTCAGCTGATTCAGCTCCCTAGTTAGACTTGCACTGCTTTCAACAATAACACTCGAAGCGATGCAAAGCCACCAACGCAGCATAATAAAGGCGACTAAAGCGGCGGTACGTGCCGTCTGCGTGGCCTAGAGCTCCAAATCTGCGACATCCTGCCATGTTTGCCCTTTCTAAACAAATTCTCTTCTCCTCGCTCTTCGTTCACTGTTATTATTTGCCTTTGCTTTTGACTTTGACTGCGGTCGAGCCGAGCACATTCGCAGAGGCCGAGCTGAGGCGTGCGCCGACTCGTTTGGAGGGTTGGGGCCCTCCTTTATCAGGCAGTAAAGGCGGTCAGTATTTGCATGTCATTTGCATGGAGCCCCCGCAGGCTGTTTGGAATGCCAAGAGGCTAAATTCTGTATTTATTACCCCAGTCTTAACTAGTCTTCGGTTTGGCCCCATTTGCATCTCATTTGCATGGGCTCGGTCAGACTGGGAACTGGGGGTTAGATGACCTAAATTATTTTAATTCTTCAGACCTGAGAAAGCAACTCTCCATCATTATTAATTAAATTAGGCCACTTAAGTGCAGGCGTAAACGTACAACGAGATATTAATCGAGCGGAAGGGTACGGCCTGATCATAATGAAAGCGCAGAGTGTGTGTGTGTGTGTGTGTGTTTCAGCATCACCGCATGTGGTATTTCTACAGAGAGTTTGTTACCCATTAATCTCACCTCCCTAGTGAGCGTGACAAACAGGTACTCGAACCAGAGAGCAAGAACACACCTGTGAACAAAATTACCTTCCTTTACATGCAGTTAATTAGCTTTTTTTTTAAACAAAACTCTTATTATTCCCTGTTAACTCATGTGAAATATTAATAGGCATACAGAGGAGATTTAGCAGCGTAGCAGGGATTAAATAACAGAGAGAGAATGAGAACAGAAAGGCCGAGTGCGATCTGGTGGAACCACGCTGTGCTCTCTACCCTTCCCACTCAGGCACTCGGGTCTCTGGGTTGTTTTGTTTTTTCCATGCCACTGGTGCAGGTTTATGAGGACTTTGATGAATAAAACTGGCAGGGTATCAGAGACAGAAAAGGCCTCTGTGCGCTGACACCTGCTGGTCCCGGGAGGTGGCCGATGCTAAACAGAAAGCAAAAGCTCGCTCCCGTGCCATATACCCCTGGCCACCTGTCCACTGCCAGATCCTGCAACTTTCTGCCTTTTACTTTTTAACTTAAACACAAAACGTACTCCTGTACAAAACACGCCATGTGTCTGATTTTCCTTCTATTGTTTATTACTGGTTCTTTTCTCCATTTTTAGGTAAAGCGAAAACGTTGATATAAATACTCAGCCTCTGGACAACTCTTTTTGCTTTTATCCTTTTCGCCATCTTTTTCATTCCTTGTTCTTTTCTGTGCTATTAAATATTTAATTTCTCCTTTCTTTGCTTCTCTATCTGTTTTCTGTCTTCTTGTCCTCGCTTTGTTTTTGTGTCTAACTTCGTACTCCTTCAGGTTTTCAGATTTGCTCCATCTAATCTTCCTTTCCTTGCAACAGTCTTCCATTTTCCAGTCCTCCTTCGTTTTTTTTATTCATTCACACCTTAAATACTCAGCCTCCGGTCAGCTCCTTTATACTTTTTGACATTCTTCACCTAGCTTTGTCCTTTACTAAACTAAATCTTAATAAATATATATTAATAAATATTTATTTTCCGTCTTTCCTCTTCATTTCCTCCCTGCGTTTCCATGTCTCCTTCAGGTTCATCTAACCTTCCTTTCCTTGCCTCAGTCTTTCTGACTCCAGTTCATCTCTCCTCTGCTTTCTCCCATTTCCCACCCTTGTCTTTATTCATTTATACCTTCTTTCCATCTATAGCTCCAGTTGCCTTTTTCTGTCTGTAGTTTATTTTCCTCCCTCATACTTCTGTCCATTTGGCTTTGTTTGCATTGATAAACTGTCATCCCGCGTGGACTTATGGGAGCAGCTTGAACGTAAACAACCACTCTCCACCCTCTGCTCCTCCCCCTGCCGCTGCCGCTTTTGACTTTGAACCTCTGGCAGGTGTCGGTGCGTCGCAGGTGCCCGGAGGGTGGGTCATGTTGAACCCTGTCCTTCGGGAGTGGTGCAGCATAAAACCGCAGACTCACAGAACAGCACACTGCACCAGGCTGAGCGTTTTTGTCCTGAGCTCCGACACCTGGCTACATTTGAATAGACACAGGAGTTAAATATTGACTCACAGCACGCAACAAGAAACCAACAGTCGTGAGCCTCGGGGCCACGAGAGGACGCCGCCCTTTAAGCGTCACAGTGCTGAAGGCGTCCCGGTCCACTTTAAACTGCTTCAGCAATGGAGGAAGAATGCTTGAAGGGGATCAAAACCTGAATATGATGTTCTGTTGTAAATCTTACTGATTCCAAATTTCACTTGTAAACGTGTGTTAACCTTTTTTCTTCCCATGGTAGAACACGGGGTGGTAGAACTGCAAAATACAATATATAGTATTACCGATTAATGACATTAATACCTTAATAAAACATAAATATAGTTTAAGAGGTTTGACTCCTTTGCGTTTGAATGAGTCCTCCTTTGAGTCCACACTGTTGCCTTAAGTCTCTCCCACATGGTGAGGCACATGCTTTATTAATGCAACAATGGTATCGACCATTTCAGGCCTGAAAAAGTCAGACTGGTGCATCCCTAATACAATGCGAACTGACAAATATAACCGAAAATCAGTTTTGTTTTTTTACTACCCAACCGTAGCTTAAAATGAATCAAATCTTCTCCACCACTTTGGCCAATTCATCCTTTTCTACCTTCAGCCAGTCTGGACAAGTGACGGCCAACTTTGTTCAGCTGAAAGTCCCTGATTTTAGCCAAGGCTCTCTCCGAGTCCTGAACAGATCCAGTTTCCATCTCCAGTGAAATTCTAGTCTTGCATCTGCTGGTAACGTTATCACCTGAGGGGTAAGTCAGTTCAAGCTCTCATCACAGCCAAGATCTGGAGCGCATGCTGGGAACGCAAGTCATGATTTACAGGGGTATAAGACGTTCCTCTACCAGTCCAGCAAACGCAACTACACCTGCGAGAAATAAAGCCGTCCGGCCTGCGAGATTTCACCTCATTAACGGAGAAGACAACAAGCACAGATGTGCCTGGGAATATTCTGGAACTTCTGCTTATAAATCATGCACATAAAATGGCACTCATTGTGGAAGAGGTCTTTGGGATGGAAACGCACCCGTCGCCAGAGCTTTTGTGCCTCCAGATGTCGATGCACCGCCCCGGTCCCTCGACGTCGTCCGATTCTTGACTCTTCTCTCTGGATGCCGGTCAAGATGGAAAGGTTAACTGGTAATTGAAGTGGGTTTGAAGGGACGATTCTGACGAGCCGATGAAGGTGAAGCCGAGGGAGCGGAACTCCAGCGAGCCCTGACATATGCTAATGACCCAGCATATGTCCCCCCTTGCCCGTGGCACTCCCTGCGTCCGTTCTGCGGGCCAACAGCTGGCATCTTTATTTACCGCTGCCTCTGTTTACCCAGCAAACTGACAGGAGCACCTTTCATTCAAATCTGTCCCTGGCTGAACAAAAGCCTGTCGATGCTTGGCAAACAAAAACATAATTGCGTATGTAATGGCTTTGAAATTGCTTGTACATATTTGCCGTGCGTGTTATTGTTGCTCGCCTGCAGACACTGGCAGGTTTGACATACTGTTAAAGGCCTGCCGGTTGTTTTCTGTTCCAGAGTCGTGCTGAAAGCCAGGCGTGCTAAAACACGGAGGCGATGGACGAGGCAACGAGTCAACATTCTAGATTTTACTTTACTCGACTCTCACTGGGATGGTGTGATATAATAAAAGGTAAATACGCCAACTCTTACCTAGTTATCTGTGAGCTAAGCGGAACACAAGCCTCCATCCCATCCCTCACCACGCCCCCTGACTTTATCCATACTGCTATGTTAATGGCCAAACACCATGACTGGCATCATAACGATGGCAACACTACTTCAGATTACTTCAAGCCCAGACTAAATACTGGCTCCAGTCTGCCCTCCCCTGCCCTTCATGCTCACAATGTCACCCTTATTTTACCTGAAGTTCAGACAAGGACCTGAATAGCTTATTGTTTGACGTTACTGATTATCTGGAAGGCTTTCCGGTGTCGGGTTCATCAAGACGACCCATTTGCCAGGGTCAAAGATTAGCCAACCAGTATGTCTACAGCAGTGAAGTCCAAGGTCCTCCATGTTGCAATTTTTTCTTTCGGCCCACTTGAGATCCAGACTGCCTGCCTGCCTGCCACTTAGAGGACATCTTCTGTGTCACAACTACAAACTTCAAACCATGTATTTATGTGACTTAAATAAGACTTGCTTTGTTATTTCCATAGGTCTTGTAAATCATAGCAACTGAGTAATAAAATATAACATGCATGAGAAATACTGGCAGAAGATACTTAGCATGTTTTAAAGATAAGATGAGAAGAAAATTATATTGTGCTGCAAAAATTCAGCAGTTAAAAACAGTAACTGTCCTTTAAGTTTCTATTTTTCCATATTTTGAATACAATGAATACACTGACCCCTTTGGTACTCTGATAAGGTCCAATCTGGCCCCCTTTGAAAAAAGTCTGGACCCCCCTGATCTACAGGGACCAATGTATTCACAAAAACGCTTTAATAACACCAGAGCTCAGCAGTAACGACTGCCCAAAAGCCCCGGCCAACTAGAACAGAACGTCAGAACACCGGCACAATCAATAACTTGCTCATTGGGATAGTTATGTTAAAGTTAAGTGTTAACAGAACTGAGGCCAAAGTCCATTCACTTAAACGTTCAACCCATAGTCATGCAAAAGACTTGTCCATTCATGCATCCAGTCGAAACAAACCAGTGAGATCACCCCAGTTCTTGACGCATTCTGACTAGAAAAATGAGTCGCATGACTCATTCAGCCAATACTCGATTCATGATTCACTAGACTGATTCAGTGATTCAGATTGACGCCAGTACAAACTAAAAATGAACTGGAACCTTGGTAGCCAGTACCGTACTGACATGGCAAATTAATGTTAAGTATTTATAGCTTGAATGTGAACGCATTTCAAATAGAAATAAAACTCGGTGTTAAAAGTTTGAGCAGTTTTATTTAATAACATATCAATCGTTAGGTTTATCATGGTGATCTATGATGAGAAAGCAAACCAAGTTAAGTGAAAGTATAATGCGAGAACGTACTTAAGAATTAATAACCTTAACTAAATAAATTGTGTTCTTAGGTCTGTGTTAGTAACACTTTAAAACACAAAGATTTGTTCAGGACAGTAGAACTTCCAGGGTACTTGAACCCTGAATACCAAAAAGTTCATGCTTGACTAAGGGTGGAAAAGTTGGTCTATCAGAAAACAGTTGAAGGTGTTTTGTGAGAGAAATGACAATGCATGGCTTCTTCATGCATACAGGCAAATAGGCCATCATCTCATGCTGCATCATCCTGAGAATTTTCACATTACATTTCAGCAGTTGATGGAAACCGATTCATTTGCATTTTCTCCGATTTCAACTGAAATATCTGAAACGTTTGAAAGGACGGCTCATAAACACCGCTCTAGTCATTTTTGGCTCCGACGCATTGTAGCGCGCCCTCGTCTCCACATAAACACACACACACACTTCAGCGGCAAAGCGAAGCACATTCAAACCATTACTCTAAAACAGATGCATGCGAACAGTGCCAGAGAATGGTTTGTTGACGGCGACCTCTTTATATGCAAATTGGGCAGAAAGCACTCAATGTTTTATACCGTATATCAAAATTGAAAATCTAAATTGTGTTGGGACAATCGCTTCCCATTAGAGCGGGAATGGGAAAAGCAGCATGCGGACTGATGAACAAACCCCACACTGAGACGAGCCTCTCGAGAGAGGGGCGTCCTTATTATCCTCATCAATGGCTGAGATGAGGACGCCGGGGAGCCGGCCCTCAACATCTAAACCCGCCTGAAACTTCACCCTGACCACCGACAGCCACGGAGGAGGATTCCTTCTGCAAGCCAGGAAGCCAGAAGTTTGTTTCACCCGTGATCCTGTGCAGAGTTTAATCGAGAACTCAAATTAGTCGGGAGTCCCTGGCGGGATCAATTGCAAATGTGTCTTGATGATCCAACGAGAACGCTGCTCTAGTATTAAGGTTAGACAGCCACATGGGAGATCAATAGCTATTAAGCTATTTCATCTGGCTGTGGATCACTCCCTGACTGACAAATGTCTAGATAGCAAACGAAAGATCCTTCATCTCCCAAAGTGGGAAATCCAGCCACGCTCGTCTCTTCAGACGCCCATAGTTCATGAGTGACAAATGGACCTGGGCTGTTATTCATGGAGCGTCTCAGAGCAGGAAATCAGTCATAACTGCTCGTTACTTTGGTCCTACTCGAGCTCACAGGAGTAAAAGTGAGATACCAAGCTCTTATTGTTCAGGAATAGATCAATGTCATGCACTGTTAAACCAGAACGAGTTACATAGGAGAGACCATTTGAATAGGAAGAAATGGATCTCAATTAAGATTTGGAGCTGGATTTTATCTCAGTAATCGGATTTCTCAACACATGTACTCCAATAGTCCGAATTCAATCGGTTTTCTCAGTCTGCGCATGTGTGCAGGCTGTCACGGAAGCAGGTAATGGAATTAAAGTTGCCAGACCCTGGGCTTATTGGGCTTATTTCCATAGATCTGTCTGCTTCTTTCTCTAGCGAGATCTGGCAACCATGGAATTAAAAGCAGCATCTGTGAAATGGCTACCAAACGTTTTAGGGGGACTCTGAAATGAAGTGCTGGAGGAAATTAAGAATCTCATTATTAAAGTCTGACACCATGTCACATCTGTCTTCAAGACTGTTGGCTGGTTGCAAAATAGAAATCATGTAAACCCAGTACTTTCTCCTTATCTGATTACCCAATCAGTGCATGTAAGGGCACTCTGTGAGCTTATACGTGTAGAGTGCCCAAGCAGACGTGTCCTCACAGTGGCAGGCTAGTGTATTAGACTGCTATTCATCCTCCAAGATCCCTCTTAAAGTGCCAAAGAACAAACTGAAGCCCTAATGATGCCATCGTCATCCAAAAACCTGAGCACAAAAGAGCATAAATCTAAGAGAGCTTCTGTAAGTAGGATGGCATGCCTGTTTCTCCTGATCACACTGACAAGGTAATCACAGGCTTTTGTGATATTATTGTTCATAAGGATGGATTTAGTGCTCTCCTTTAAGATCGTGGATCTGCCCCATGACAGGTACTTTGAAAAGAGATGGGACCAGTTACAATACGCCCGTTTAGTCACTAGGAGTTTGTGACTGAGCAGCTTGCGGGTGCGAACCGGCAATAAAGCTGTTTAGTTAGAGCTTTATTGACCGCTTAAGCTGTATGTGAGATGTGGTCAGTGTGTGCGCAATAAATTTAGTGAAAAAAAGGCATAATCATAGGCAAATGATAATTTAAACGACTGCCTTACAGTTTTAAACCCACCATCATTTCTCGCCCTAAATCTGCACCAAGGGTGATGATGTGCTAACAGAATTTCAGCTCGGAGCTTTGGAGAGGCTCCAACTGTCCAAGTGAGAGTTACGACTTGGGAGAGTTATTCAAAAGGATTTTCCCCTAACCAGAGATCGGAACCGTCCAAGTTCCCATTCAGTCATTATTGCAGCTGCAGAAGTGGTGAAGAAATTAGAGACCGATGGTGCCACGTCAAGTATAAGCACCTAGTTCCTCTGCAGATATCTTCATCGATTATCTAGAAGAGCTAGAACGCTAGAACGCTGTTGTGCCCAAACTTTGGGTAAGCCAATCAGAAAATTAGCTGTTCCTGTTGTTTCCCATGAGGCACCAGGCATGAAGATGTCACCTCTATTTAGTGTTCATTCTGAGATGTTTCTACGCAGCTCCAACAAACTCGAGTGCATTCCGTTAAGTGCAACAATTCAGACGCAGCTCGGTTCAATTCCCGATACCCTCTCGAGCTGCGTGGGTCCAGTAATGGCGGCATGTGCCAGCGCGCCGATGCGGAAAGGACCTCTGGTCTCAGCAGGTAGCCTCTCTGCTCGTCTCGGCCTCCTCGAACATTCGTCCCACCGTTCATGCTGACTGAACAGCGAGTCGCCGCGCACTCACCCATTATGGCCGGGAGCTGCCAGACACTTATCACTTCACAGCCCAGGAGACGAGCAGATGGCTCATGTGCACAGATAAAGATAAAGGAACTCTCCGTCAGTCATTTTCTGCGTTTGCCTAACCGCAGCGAGGCAAATAAAGCGCATCCACTTGGACAGAAGGCAGTCGGATGTAAAAAGACGGAGAGACAGAAGGCGAAAGCACCATGAGGCAAAGAAACCTGACTTTCTCCCCATATGGCAGAACAAGGAAAGCCTCTCTCAGCACGCCGAGCAGGCGGCCGTACGGTTTCACACACAGCTGCACGGCGAGAGCCGACTCGGCCCTTGCTGAGAGGGGGATGTTACAAAAACTGACCCACATCCACACCACAGATACAGTAAGTCATCCCTCAGAAATAACAACTTATCATTAATTCATTGGAAATTAAACTCCCCATCAAAATGCACGCGGTGTGAGGTGCGTTCAGAGGGTGGCATAATTATGTTAGGAAAAAGTGATACAAACAATAACAACAAGCAAGAAAGGCACTGAGCCTCTCTCATAACCAAATGCACGTCATGAGTCGTCGTCTACGCCATTGGTCCCACACTTCTTCCCTTGGAGCCCCCCTACAAGTATCTAAGAACAGCTGTTCCCTCAAACCCATACACACACACACACAGAGACTCAAGAATAATGATTCACTGCAAATACTTACTGGCAAAAATCAACAAATAGTCTTTTCCTTTTCCCTTTCGTTCCTTTTACAGCATTTTTCCCTTTTTTCATTTTCCATCTAATCTAAACATTTAGCTAAGAATCAAACATAAGCTGGGCGTTTTCTTTTAACATTTAGTTGTAAATTATGGTGGAAAAGAAGTATTTGGTCAATAACAAAAGTTCAACTCAATACTTTGTAACATAGTCTTTGTTTGCGATGACAGAGGTCAAACGTTTCCTGTAATTCCTCCATGCAGATCTCCTCTAGAGCAGTGATGTTTTGGGACAACACGGACTTTGAACTCCCTCCACAAATCTTCTATTTGGTTGAGGTCTGGAGACTGGCTAGGCCACTCCAGGTCCTTGAAATGCTCTTCTGGATCATCCATATGCTCTCTGGCAAACTTCAGACGGGCCTGGACATGTACTGGCTTAAGCAGGGGGACACGCCTGGCACTGCAGGATCTGAGTCCCTCTCGGCGTAGTGTGTTACTGATGGTAGCCTTTGTTACTTTGGTCCCAGCTCTCTGCAGGTCATTCATCAGGTCCCTCCGTGTAGTTCTGGGATTTTTGCTCACCATTTCTCATGATCATTTTGACCCCACGGGATGAGATCTTGCGTGGGGCCCAGATCGAGGGAGATTACAAATGGTCCTGTATGTCTTCCATTTTCTAACAATTGCTCCACAGTTGATTTATTTCAACCACCAACCTGCTTGCCTATTGGTAGATTCACACTTCCCAGCCTGGTGCAGGTCTACAACTTTCTTCTTCCTGTGTCCCTTTTCGACAGCTCTTTGGTCTTGGCCATGGTTGAGTTGAGTCTGGACTGTTTTTAGGCTGTGGACAGGTGTCTGTTTTATACAGATATACGAGGTCAAACAGGTGCCATTAATACACAGGTAACGAGTGGAGGACAGGAAGGGCCTTCTTGAAGAAGTTTACAGGTCTGTGAGAGCCAGAAATCTTGCTTGTTTGTGGGTGACCAAATACTAATTTTCCACCATGATTAAATTCTTAGAAATCCTACAAATGTGATTTCCTGGAATTTTCTTTTCTCATTGGTGTCTCTCATAGTTGAAGTGTACCTATGATTATATTACAGAGACATCTTATCTTTCTAAGTAGGAGAACTTGCACAATCAGTGGCTGACTAAATACTTTTGCCCCACTGTACATTATAGCCGTCGCATGTTATACATGTTAACAACGTTTATCAGTAATGTCTCTGTCAAATACATAAATAAAAATATGAGTGTGTATATTAGTCCTTCACGTCTTGTTGCTTCACTCTTACTCTCTTTACACGATAAACCAAACAAACTACGTACACATTTCAAAAGAACACTACGCATGTATTTATTAATGCACTGAATTCACAGAATTCCAAAATGGAGTTAAACTATGCGCTATAACTCAGTCACGTACGTGCTCTGCATGTCGCTGCAGAGTTACGGACAGTTTGGCCGATTTTTCTATTTTTCTATGGGAAGTAGCTATAGTTTGTAGAAAAAGTCTGATACTGGATTTTTGGATATTAACTCGCTAGCGGGGTCTGAACCGTTGCTAAAAAGTCAGGAGGCATCAAAAGCACAAACCTGTTCGTGAAAAAGCAACTCTGCCTTCCTCCCTCCACAAAACACAATCGAATAAAAATAACTTTTAATAATGATTATGCTAATAAGAGCCAAATCTAACAGCCAGGAGAAAACGTTACCCTGTTTGCTTCAGCAGGAATTATTGGGGGTGAACATTTTTACCCCCCTGCAAACTCTGAGGGGGACACAAAACCCACCGTCCCCTGCTAAAACTACACCTATGAATTTTATATACAGGCAGCAATCTTCCAGTGAGCGTTATTTTAATTTTATTTGACACGTGCACTCTATTTTGACAAACCCAGAGCACCTCAGAGCAAACAAAGCCTCGGGCGCCCCGGGTGACGTTTTTGGGGCACAAACCCCAGGTGAGGAACCATGGGACTATGTGGCCAACTAAACAGAAACCTTTGAATCAGAAACAACTCATCATCAATTTGAATAACAAAACGTCCCAATGGTTTGTAACTTCGATGTCGAACAACGCAACCATTGTGCACAGGGACCTGACCTCAATTCGAACCCAAATCCTTGGCCGGTATTGATTCTAATACCGATATTCTCTAACGACACCCCAAGGAGAACACGTCAAATGTATGGGGAACCTAGAATAAACACTACATCCATGTTTTCTAGGATTCCTATGGCAACCGTCCAACAAAAACGCATTTGAATGAAATAAAAGCAGACGCTGCGCTTAAACCAGTCAATGCCTGGGATGAATTGTTTATTGTGAGTCCGGTACATGCTAGTACTTGGGCTTTGGAACATATAGTGGACACTCGAGGGACTCTGGTGTTCCAGAAGCCTTCTGCTTGAATAATTGAGCGAGAGTCTAGCCTGATTGACACAGCGAGCGCGGCTACAGAAAGGAAAGGCCGCCGGCGCTATTGAAAGGCTGCTATTTCCACTAAATATTCTCGTGTTTCATTACTAATGCACGGCAGCGCCTGGAGGCATCCGGAGTGACGGTGCATGACCGGGCGATGTCAGCAGCCATCAGCCGGACACACCGGGCTGCCAGGACAGGCCTGACTGTGATGGATAATCCAGCCGATTGGTGGGAGTATTTACTCACTACAGCCGCTGCCACACACACACACACACACACACACACACACACCTAAACAATTAAGCCAGACTTGCACTCAAGTCACAGACAGCACCAATCAAGCACTATTCAACAACATCGACCAGGCCACCTTTGGACACGCGGCTTTTTATGAGTTGTAGGCAGGAAACATGTCCTCTCGATCGATGTTGACAGTTTGAGCAGGCGCCGGCCCAAAGTCCCACAGCATCTGCGTTTAGGGATTTGGCCTGCCATCACCGGCACTGCAGCGAGTCCTGATCCTGGCAACATACACCGTCTGAGGTAATAATGCCACGAGCCAGGGCTATTATAAATAGCCTCTGCTCTCAAGGACACTCCAGTCCACGGCCCCTAGCCATCGGAAAAGAGCCAAGCCACTAATGTATAATCAATACTGCGCTACGGAGGCCTTCTCATTTAAAGTTCAATATTTACTTAGTTAACTTCGGTACGCACAGCCCGTATCTACCTGGTAAAGTCACGGAATGGAAATGTTTACATAAGTATCAGGACGCATCAGGACACATCCTCTACAACATAGAAGTCACAATAGGTGAAATCCTGTAGTTAAAATATATTGCTCTGTACGAATATATGACTAATATTTTTGGAAGAGAAGCTGGCCCTTTCAGATTTTTATATTGTCCAGAGTCTGGACACTCCTGCTCTATAAGCTCTTTATGCTGGTGTGAGGCAGGACGGGTGAGGGGCTACAGAACCTCAAACAGGCAAATTCACACATTAGCCATGTTTTGGACGATGAGAAGAAAAAACCAAGTTATCATTCTTCCCCATGCGGTCTAAATATTTCCTAATTTACCTTTTGCGATACTTGTTAAAACACGAACACATTTAAATCTTTGCGCAACCGAGACTTTTTCCGCACGTGCGGAAAATAAAAGTTCTAAAAACATAAAGGACCTTTGCTGTCAAACTCTAACAAATAGCCTCATCTCAGGCTCCGATTTGTTCATGCGCGACGTGTCTGCGCAATTATACACCACTTCCACAACACAGAAAGGTCAGCGGCTTCTCATTTGCTTCAAGTAAGACCTTTCTGCTTTGCTACATCATAAACTACACGTCGCATGCAAATTGCTCTAGTCGCCTGGCTTTCAAAATCATTTCGGTCCCTTGGTCCCTTTCATTTGTATTTATCCGGCGGCGGAGCTCGCTGGGGATCTAGACATGCAGAATTAATACGTTACGAGTCCCGTCCTCTCGGGTCACCTCTGCGCCCCTCGCTCGGCTCCAGCAGGTGGTCGGGGTAATGCAGTCATTTAAATGATGGGAGAAAACGAAAAGAGGGTCAACTCATGAGGAAGTGGGAGAGGAGAAAACTGGCGATTCTTAAGGCTACTTTTAAAACTTGATTCATTCCATGGCAGTCAATTGGCTTTCCGTCCGTCTCATGCTTTTCACAATTAAGCGTCGTCTCAAAGCAGCTTTACGGATACCTACGCCCAAAGTTCTAAGCAACAAGCCTAGGCGACAGTGGCAAGGAAAAACTCCCTAAAATTGTATGTCACCTTGAATTTTAGAAGACGTTCAAAACAGCATCACTCCGCTGAATATATGGAATTTGAGACCATGTGTGGACCAAACGTATGCTCCTTCTTTAGCAATGAAGACGTTTCCATTAAAACACAAAACGTTTCTGTATGCTGTCATTTATAACTCTTAGACTGAAAGGAAATCTGAATCGGCCAATAGGCTCGGGATTCGGACGACCCTAGAACGTCTACCTCGGCAGGTCACATGCAGGCGACTTTTAGCCGCCAACAGGAGGCCTGGAGGACAACAGCTTGAAGCAGTCCAGTGTCAAGGCCAGTGATCCTGAACTGCTGGCTGCAGTCAGGCCACAAAGGACCTCCATCAGCTCATCTGGATTTACAGCTTTTGAATATCAGTGGGAAGTAAACACCGAGCCAAGCGAGAGTGGAGGCAGCACTCCTCTCTACCCCCTTCACACCCAGACACTGCCTTCATCTGCGGCAATATCTTAAAGTCTTAAAGTCTTAATGGCCAGTACCCAAATGTCACCTGCTGCAAAGCTGGGTGTGTAAATATCTCACGTATTGCTTTGCTCCTGCAAATCGATCCGGTCACAGCATGAAAGGTATCTGACCATCTACTCATTCCACTGGAGGTTACATTAAAGTCACGCTGGACCACCAGCTCCCAGCCCCTCCTCCACACAATCAAAGCACGCAGGGCTATAAACTGACATAAGCCAACATCGAGCAGCAGAAGCTCCAAAGCAGGGATTCAGGAGTTATTAAACCCAGGTGAAAGGCCATCGTGTCGCCCTTCCACAGCCAGCTCCTGGAGGAATGATCGTGGGTGGGATTGGTGTCCGCCTCAGATTGGGACCAGAACGCAGACTGATCCATCGCCATCAGTCGGACCACTCTTCCAATTACCCACGCTCGTTCTTGACCGGAGATGATGGCTCCCCCGGTGGAAACGTGATTGCAGATGATGTTTGGTTTACAGGGCTTCGTTGAAGGAGTGCTGGGTGCTACTGGGGGCCACTGGGGGCCGGACTCATCAGCGGGTCACAATGGCATCACACACTAGGGGCTGGAATGTGGAGATTGCAGCCTGGAGATTTGTCTGACTGACAGAACAGAGCTGCACTTCAGTATCGGTCATCGCCAAGGACCACGCTCTGATGAAAACTCACCTTCCTGACCGACGGAAATGTGAACTGCTGAGTGCCAGGGCTTGGGCAATCATCGCAGGATTGTTTTCACAAAGTCACATCTCAGAGTCCAACCTCATGTCTGATACAAGCATAAACCATGTAGGTGAAGACTCGCCGAAGTTGACCACTTGTACACAAAAATCGTTTGATTTATAGCCGTTGCTTCCATATGAATGCTTTGCTTGCTCCACATACAGTTAAGTGCCATTTAATGACCACCGATCAGCATTCGTTCACTTTAATGAACAACACCTCAACACATTTTACCAGGAATAGAAATCTTTATGTAACAAGGTGATGTCCTATAAGTGAATCTGTGTTTATTGATGCCCTAGAGGCCAGTTACCTGTGTAATATAATTATCTGGGAGGGTTTCTGTAGAGAGAAGACACAGGAAGATGAGCAGTGTTCAGAGAACGCCTCGCTTCACCACTGCTCGTTAAAATTGCGAGTTAATTAAAAGAACTTGAACTTTGCATATTTGAATTGTTTGGCTGAAAATACTACAGTGAAACAAGTTTGTTGGCTTCCGTCAAACAGAAGTACCAGTCGTTTCAATCTGATGTTCTGATGTCAGTAATTTAATTTTAAAAACTAGCTTACAAATAACACTTAAGAACATTTTACACTTTGCAGATGGCAGGTGTGTTGTGCTGGTATGAGTGCACCAGTGTTACTGGGCTTTTAAACACACCTACAAGCCACATTATTAGACACCTGTCTTGCTGATACAGGTATAGTTCGAAACTACAGGCCATAGGATCTATGCACTGTGTGTTGGTCTTCTAGTCCTGAATCAGGGTCAGTTCTTGACCCCAGGACACTGCTGATATAACACTGGAGCAGGTTGCCCAAGGAGGTCGGGTCTCTTTTTGGAGTCTTGGTTCTTCTAAGGTTTCTCCCAAGTATTTGACTGGCTGACACAGAGGGAAGGAGCTAACTGAAGGCTCAGGTGAGTTGCTGTGTCCCCATTACTATACCCCTTAGGTCCAGGGTTCAAGCCCTGCCAAACCATCACTTAAGAGCCCTTGAACCTGTACCAAGTAATATTGTATCAGTCAAGTTTCTCTGCACGAGATCAATTACCAAATAACTTCATGCAAATACAAGCTATCCCCAGAGCACCATTCTAGTTCTCAATCACCTACACACTGGTCTCGATTTAACAAACCTGATTATAAACTGCATCTCTGCCCGCTCAGTAAACTTGGCCTCTGAGCACCAAGGCCAGGAGAGAGAGGACAGAGCGCTTTCTTGAGCCAGACGATTAACTAAGCGCGGGCAAGGACAGCGACGAGGCTGCTTCAATTAAAAGCCTCTTTAGTTTACGACTTAATAGGCGGTTGACACAAGTCAGCGAGTCGCAGTCTTCCTTCTCCACTTCAACAAGAGGTCAAGAGCGACCACCGGGGCAGGCGGCTGAATACAGCGGGGCAAAGAAGCACCATTTTGACAAGGACACCTTCAGATGATCAAGGGGAGAGCAGAGTCACTGTGCACGTGAAACCAGGGACGGTGCTTTGTGTGGAGACGCTCCTTCTACTGCACACATTCATAAACAAGGCCAGTTCAAACAGAGACCAGAGGGACCTGGAGCTCATTTTCTACCCAGTTAAAAGATGAATGAACGGAAGCAGTACAGTGGTGGCTGTAAGAGCGTCTGACTTTGTTCCTTTGTCTAATCAGTCGCTTGGTTAATCAGCTTATATTAGCAAAGCAATTACTTGATGAAAAGCCTCGTCACAAAAGAGGCTTCGAGCTTCGACATGGAATAGACACAAGAGCTGCACCTGGAAAAAGTGTCTGGTTTATATTCACTTCAACCGACTGCTGAAAAAGTGGGTCTCCTCTGAGCCAGGTTTGAGTCCCAACCCCAGACACTGGTGTTATAGTGTTTGCACGTTGTCCCGGCGTCTGTGTGGATTTTCTCCGGGTACCACATTTCAAAGACGAGTGTGAGAGACCTGCGGCAGGGTAAGCTTGGGCAGGTTCCCACTTCGCCCCACAACCTCCATCCCAAACCCACCTCGAGAATGGAAAATGAGGAAGTTGGAATCACAAATTGAACTTGCACAGGCTGAGAAAATACCAGTGTTTTATCCAGTTCCAAAAACTAGGAGCTGCTGCCAAACATCAGCAGTAACCTTCCAGTACAGGAACAGATCACCGATACTGGACGGATTGGACATGCCCAGGTACAGCTGGCCCTGGTATCTGTGGGAACTGCTTCCAGGACCACAACAAAGATGGCAAAATCCATGAAAGCTCTTCCCACGTCTGTTAAATCACTTAACAGCTTAAATGACTCAAGACGTAAAAATACAACGCAAATGCTATGCAAGTAGTTATTCTGTATTGTTCGGGAAATAATGACAAGAAAAAAAAAAAGTCTGTACATGTGAACGAACGAGATGCAAGACGATCAACCTATGGTCAATCTATGAGTGCAGGTAAGAGACTGGGTATCTGTGAAAAAGTGGGGGCTACCGGTGTTGCATTCAATACCGCCAGAGGCGAGTCAAGACCACGAGTCTGAGTCAAGACTGAAACTGAGACGAGACCAAGAAGAGTAAGATTTTATCACATAAGAATTAAAAGAAGGAAATGGAAAAATTAGTTTGTAATTCATTTACATTAACTCATTACCATTCATTATAGATGATATCTTTTAAAGAAGTTAATTTTGTTGTAGAATTTGAAAATTCTAACATTACATAGAGACAGCCAGATAGGTTAAGACCAGTCTCAAGTGCTACAACAGGTTATGCCTACAGCACTCAATTTCCGTGTAGCGCTCCGCCACATATTCAAATTTTGCTTCTAGGAACTTTCTGAAATTGTTTTGATCCATGCTTGGTGGGTACGAGCGTCAACTGTACCAACAATTCTGGAAATGGGCTGTGAGCGCACTGATACAGGGCCTGCTTTGTTGTTTAAGGTACACGCAGATCAGCATTCCTAAGAACATGAACCGTGTTCCCTAATCCATATTTATCAAGCCACCCTTCCCCCATGGGATCTTTCAGTCTCGACTCATTATGCAGCCTTCTTTTTCCACCTCCTTCTTGCCTCCGATGGGCAAACCAAGATGTCAGGGTCACATATTTGACCCGCGGGCTGAAAGAAGGGATGTCATTGCCACGTTATGTACACTCACTACCATGTCAGTGCCGTGCTGGGAATGATTCAGCTCGAAGATCTGCTCAGTGGTGGTCCTAGATGGGAGCGGATGGGGAACGGTCAGGCAGCTGTGGTAGGTAGCTTAGCAAATGGATAACTTTGTACGTGCTGTAGCAATAAGGACCTTTATTTTTGGCGGGGGACGATAGGAAGATCCTGAGGTGCTTTGGTGGTGATTGTTTATGTTTTTAAAGAACTGGGCATCCAGATCAAGAAAGAGACCGGGAAATCCGTCTTTATTCTCCCGTACCGCCCTGATATCGGTCCACACCTCTGATAACGTACCGACACAGCGACAGGTGTGCCAGGCAGGACGCCGATTCGTTAAGAACAGACTCCGAGATTAAAATGAATTCGATCTACGAGTGAGCCTCCTGTTGCTGCAGCGCTGTTAAATAAAGAAGAACAGCTGGTTTTAGAGGCTTTGCTCGGTGTTGGAAAAGGCTTTGAATTCCCTCACGCAGAGGTGGGAGCGCACAGATCTGCTCTGCAGGTCCTCTGTAGGCTACAGGAGGCAGACGTGGAGCCTTCCACCATCTCCTGTTAGTGGATTTCATCTTATCCGTGACGAAACGGGTAGTAATCTCAAGTCTCGCCTCAGACAAGCCCCGCCGAGCGTTCCGCTCTCCGCTCTCCTCCTTTCGCAAGTCATCTCCATCCCTCACACTCTCACTGCTCTCCCTCTCGCCGTCCCTGCGGTCTGTGCGGAAGCCAGCCTGGTGGCGGAGGAAAAAAGTCGGGAGAGGCTGGCTCTCAGGTTTGCAGGACACTGTTCCGAACGAGCTCTGCGCCGGCCGAGTCGGCGAGGCTGCAGCAACTGCGCACGTGTACCACCCTTCTCATTGGACGCCTCCGAGAGACGAGTACGGCTGCGTAGACGCCGCTCAGCCAATCGCAGCACTCCAAGCGCAGGCTTTTTTTCCATGAATGGGCAAGGTGTGGAAATACTACTACTTTTTAACCACGTGGATGGGGTAGGAAGAGCGTACATGCTTAAGAGCGCAAACTCAGGTAGGCAGGACGCCAATTAATTGGGCAAATCACAAACCTGTTGGGTCCTAATAAAGTTCCAGGACTCCTGCTTCCTGGTACACAAAGGATGCGCTTCCTCAAACTGCCTTTTCAGAACAAGGATGTGGCAACCGTTGGCAGTTAATGTTTACTATCTGTTTTATGTAAATTAACATCAGTGTCTCTTCAACCAAAAAAACGTCAAGGGTTTGGGAATCTGCAACGTTGGGCAACAGTGCCATCTATAGGCGGACAAAATCCTTACTGCACCTTTAAGTGACATTAAACGTCAAATAAATGTGGATGTGCTCAACAAGGCCATTCACAAAAGGTCCATTTAAATTGGCTTAATTGGAAAAAATAATGAAAAGACCTAATATTGTAGGAGCTTCACAGTTCTAGGCCGAACCAAGGAACATAAAGAGCAGCTTAATTAAATGAATTTACTGTCAACGGATATGAATGGAAACGGACAGCTCGGCTAGGCTGCACAATTCTTGGAGTCAACGACATAGAGCCGCGGGTACAATCCACAAAGGAACCCGAGTGAATAGAAACACGGAGAGAAGAATCGCGCTTTCATGAGGCAATCTTTAGTTCATCAGAATCGCACAGGCACGTTTAACCTCCAACACCTCAAACAACGCCTAACATTTTCACACTGCGGCAGTCAGTCTGCAATAAAGTTTTGTCTGCAATTCTACTGTCAAAATTCCACCCAAAGCAACAAGCATTCTGTAGTACTCCTATTTTTTCAGCTCCGCTAAATGTAATCTGACGTAATTCGCTTCAGCCGTAACAGCCATTTTAAACATGAACGGCTTCTGCTCGGTGGATGAACACTGCCCCCTGCTGTCCGACAACCTGCTCAGAAAGCATGGCGTCACCTAAATCCGGCATGTCATGGAATCATGAATGAGCTTAGCGGTGATTGAACAGGGGCCGACCGTGGATTTCGTACTCAAATTTCGTTTGCGCTCGACGCACAAACATTTGGAGTCAAAGAAGGGATTGTAATCTTTGACATGCCACAATGTGGACTGATCACCCTTCCTTGTAGATCCGGCTCCGGATTAGATGAAGCCATGTAGTGAGATTTTAAAAGAGATCGACATAATACCTCACAGGGGCTTAACGGTGGGGCTTAGCTTTGACTGGGAGGGGGGGTTAAAATGATCCAATAAGGTCCGCATTATGAAACTGGCATACAATTTAGAACATGCAATTTGGAGAAAAGGCTTCATAGCATCGAATTTCTTCTATAGAGCAACACGTCATTCCAACTGTTTTAGGGACAGATCTTATAGAACTTAGCCACTATCTATCTAAAAACAAGAAGTACCGATGGAGCACATACAAGCCATGTTATCTGCAGGTGCAGGTCCTCAAATACTGAGAAGATAGACTGAGGATCAAACGTGCTTCATTCATGTTTAATACCCTGGATGACTGACTTTTTAGGACAGTGTGGCATTTGACAGCAGATAGCCATTTTTTATTTATTCTCACACAAGGGGATCTAAAAAATCCAACTCCATTGACCAGCCAGATGACAAAGGGGCTGTGTAAAACCCCAGGCAAAAGAAAAATAAACCCAAAGTTGGGCAAGAGCTAGTCAAACTCCTTTGTAGATCTAGTTGTTAGCATACAAACTGCCCTTAAATCCAATATGCATTAAAAAAGTTTAATGTATTATAATGTTGTAATATGTTTAATTCAATCTAAGTAAGGGGTGTCCCCTGCTTAATAACCATGCTGAAACCACACGTTTTGTTGTTTTGTGTAAATCTTTTTAAAAGGCCAGTGTCAGAAGGGACTGTCAGGGGTTAAGGACTGTTGGACTAGAAGGTCCCGGTTCAAAATCCCACCTCACCAAGCTGGCTGTGGATCCTTGGCAACACCCATTGTTAGGCTAACGGTGTTCGAGGATAAAGAACGAGAAGGGGGATGGGTGAAGGAAAGAGAGGGATGAGAAAAGGTAAGGGACAAAGAATGGGAAAGGACAAAAAAGGGGAGTGAGTACTGACCGAAGTAGTAGAAAGAAAGAGAGAGAGAAGGGGGAGGAACCGAAGAAGGGGGGTGGGGCAAGGTGGGGACAAGAGGAGAAGTAGAAAAGGACATAATGTTAATTAGGTATATAGGGGGAAGAAGAGGAGATAATGGCGATAGGAGATGAAGGAGAAAGACGGTACAAGGGAAGAAAAGGAATAGGAAAAAGGGAAGGGAGAGAAGAGCGACAAGGCGTGAGTGTAGGGGGAGATGACGAGCCGCGCAGGAGATGGTGGTGGGAGAGTTGGGACAAAAAGGAATGAAAGCAGGGAATAAAAAGAGTGGGTCGAGAAGGGGGAAAAAGGGTGGTGCAATACGAAAAAGAAAGAGGCACGGAACAACCAAGGAGGGAAAGAGGGTAAGGGGAAGGGAGGGAGAAGTGTCAAAGACTTCTACTCCTTTCTCCTCCCTCCTGTTGTTCCTGGATGATCTTACAGTTTTTCCTGTTAGCTGTTTTTGTCGTATCGGCGTCCTGACGTTGACCTTCACCTTTTGAGATCCTAACGTCCTAAAGGCCGCAAGAAGGCTCCCGTCGACCTGTTTGCGCTCTGTCCAGAGTTCAAGCCCCAGCACAGACAAGTACCACTGGTGGGTCCTTCAGCAATGCCCTTACCCACAATGGCTTGGATTTTGCGTTGCAAGACTCATCAGTTACCGTCGCTCTGAACAAGATCTGGTTCGGGTCTCTGATATCTCCATCCTGACTAAAGTAAGATTGTTTACGGCTCTTTAAAGCCTGTACACACCACTGAACTGTCTAGTCTAAACTTACATAACTGTGCAGCAGTCAGTTATTACAAACCCGCTGCCTATCTGTGTTTTAGCCATTCTTCACATTTCAGGCATTTCTAATCAGCTTCTCTTAAGCCCTCGTTACTGAAATACAAACCCGGCGCAACGTGGTCGAAGACCGAACACTAGTTCAAGAACGTTCCAGAAAAAGCTGTGTCTGATAATTACTGGGGCACACACAGGGAACTGTCCACCCATAGACCACAATTAGGCAGTCTCCTAAGGGTTTTTCACCAAATTAATTCACTTCAGCTTTCCTACGTGATGAGCTCTCCGACTTTCCACATAAAAAAAAAAAATCCGACCAGGTTTCTCCTTCCAGTAATAACAGGTATATTCTCTTCCCATAGCCGAGCCTAACACCCACTGCTCAGTGATGTGGCTTAAGGTAATACATAGTTAATGAGACAATTAGAGACTCTATTACAGACTCTTACAAGCCCGAGGCAAGAAACTACAGCAGCTGCAATAAGTCATTCCACCACAAGACCTTTCTCTGAGGAAATGCAAAGGCAGCGGCACAGGGCGAACTGTTTTAAATAATGAGAAATGTAGATTAGTGAGGTATTCTGGACAGTTGTTCCAAAAGCAATTGATCAACGTGATTAAAATCATAACTACTACGTGATTATCTTACTATTTAGAGCTATTATTAGGGGGTTTCAAGTTTAGTGTTTAACCAGCAGACGAAACCATCACATGCACTTCAGATTCCAATAATAGAGGCAACTTCTTGAGAAAATCCCAGCGGCTCTAAACGCTCTCTATATAATACCTACGCAGTATCGTTAACTACTCACACGAACCTTGAGAAACCTCCCTCTCTCCAACAGGACAGAGATTATTCTCATACACGTCATCGTGTGCTTTATGATCTTGTTCCTTGGCCTTCATTAAACCTAAGGAGACAGCAGCACTGGTATATTTTTATTTACAAAGCCTTGCCGGGTAAACTCCCTTCTTATTTGTGTAATTTTTCCATCACGTATTAAAAGCTGCTATAACTCTCGCTCTTCTAGAAGGCTGCTCTTTAAGGTACCTAAGATTAGTTCAGAACTGGGTAGAACAGGTCGTGGAATAACCTCCAAAGTATTTTTCACCTTACTGACTTTGTCTGTGAGTGAATTTAAAACTTGAATTAAAAATAAAAAAGTATAACTGAAGAGGGCAACTGTTACGCCGAAGCTGGATTCTGTGTTCTTGTGTTATATGTTGTTTCTCACCAGTGTGAACATGTGCTGTTTACACGGTCTCGTTTGTTTTATGTTAAATTTTATAACTGGAAATTCTGTTCCATCTTGGCCCTCGAAAAAGATTTTAATATCCTGGTTAAATAAAATTAAAAATAAAAAATAAAAAACCCACCACATACATCAGACAGGTGGTACATTTTATCCCAGTATCTGGACCTTACAACAGAAAAAGCATACACACTCTAAAAGGAAACTCTTCAGTACGAAGACCGCTTTAGACTTAATATGTATAATCATACCACAGTTAGTTCTGACTCCACAAGCTGATTGGCTGAGAGACGATTTTCCCACAATTTTATTGACGATAATGGCACTCTGACCAACGCTCGATAAGTATTACTATATTACTATTAAGTATTACATTTACAGCATTTAACAGATGCCCTTATCCACAGCGACTTACAACTGGTACAGCCTTACAATGTGGGTCTTACTTGTGGGTCTTGACCCAACAGTGGCAGCTTGGCAGAGGTGGGATTTGAACCCTGGACCTTCTGGTCCATAGTCCAGTACCTTACCCGCTAGGCTACCACAGTCCCTCAAATTTATGACATAATGAGTAAACCACTGCTGAAATGAAAGCTATAATCAGTTTATAAAATCTACTGGTTTCGAAAACAATTTGAATGTGGAAGATGAAGCTATTCTTGACCAACCTGAGCCAAAGGTTTATCACCTTTAGGATTTGGAAGTGCTGGAAAAGCCAAACAAAGTCGGTCCTTTAAATCAAACGTCCGGCTCTTAATGGATCCACAGCTCGACTGAAGAGCAACGAGACTGAAGATCAGTTTTAGTCCCACCACAAAAATGCTCAATCAGCTTCATCCCTCACAAAGACGTCGTTTCTGGAGTTAAACTCGGCTCTTTCATTAAACCCCATCGGCGGCTGATCGGAGCTTCGTTCCTCTGACAGGTTTGTTATCTGTAAGTCCAGCTCTAACCCAGAGAAGCTGCTGATGCTCTGTAGCTCTGCCCTTACATTTTCTGACTGATCAGATTCACATTAAGAGCTTCATCATACAGATTTATAATCGCTAATCAAACGGGGTCCTAGACTTTGCTTAGAACACTGGGATCTCACTCCGATCTGCTTCAGTCGGTAGAATAGTGGGTCTCAGTAACAGCCTGCCTTATAAACCCCCCACCCTTTTATTTGCTGAATGGAAATCAACTTTCTTTGTAATCAATTAAAAACTTACCGATCGATATATTTGTGTTATTGTCCTGTATAATAAAGTTATTGGTCATTTTGTTCCTCGGCTTTAATGATGAAGGTTTTTTAGCCGCCATGTAACGATAGAATGGAACCATTTTACCTCAGGAAGGCTGATGATAAACAAATCATTTTTCTGTCCTCTTTATCTTAAAATCTAACAATAAACGGCGATAATGGAACTGTCACAATAATACACTTGAGGTCATGCTTTATCGTGAGATATTGGCAAGGGTGTACCTCTTGTGTATTATTGCTTAAATAAGGGCCATTAGTACCATTACCTACACAGCCCATGAAAAGCCTGTCTTAAAAGAGACATCAGATGGGTGCTATTGTTTCTCCCTACATAGAAACTGAAGGTCTATGAAAGAACTCTGCACCAAAAAGGACAAGTTTCTAAAAGGGAAAGTGCTCTATTGGTGAAAAACACTGTTAGTGCTGACGATGCACTTTCTAACACGTCAGGTTAGAGGATCCAACTACAGCTCATCACTATTCAAAATTAGCCTACAGCTAACATAACTTCATAAACTCTCTTATACAACACAGAGCTGCACTTCCACTGCGACCTGAGGCTGGAGAATATCCTTCACATGCTGCCGTCCTCTTGCCTGTGTAAAAGTGTAAAAAGATTTACCTTTCTCACATCCAAAAACAGGAGGAAAAATATAAGTAACTCATTATGAAATACATTTAAGAAACCACATGAACTACTGCTGGCTAGAAATTCATAGAAATAAAATGTAACAGGCATTTTTCCATTTATATTCTAGTTTATGTTGATCAGTGTCTAGGCACCTTCAAGCTGTAACCATGACTTCCTGTCTCGCTGGGGTATACACGAGGTGATGCAGAGGTCAAATACTTTTAGTCATTCTTCAACATGGAAAGGCAAGAGTGCACGGAGTTCAAATAAGAGAAAAAAGTGTGTTCACCTTCATAAATCGGGGAATGGCTCAAAAAGATCGCTACTCCACCAAAAACAGGCATAAAGTTAGGACAGTAATTAGGACAATAAGCTGCAGTCAAAAAAAGACACAAAAAATCCCATCCCCAAGGACCACTGTTGGGAGAGTTCCGGAACAATTAACATCTAGAGGTCACCATGTTCCCAAAACCACCATCAGATGCCACCTCCATACCAAGAGCTCTTTGGTTGGCTTTCCAGGAAAAAGTCTTTCCTGTCATCTAACCACAAACATAAGCACCTAGAGCTTGCCAAACACTACTGGGATAATGACTGGAACCGGGTTCTATGGTCCGATGACCATGGCTTTTTTTTCAACAAACACTCAATGTGGGTTTGGAGTAAAAAGAAGGACGAGTACACTGAAAAGACCCCGATGCCCACTGTTAAGTGTAGTGTATAATGCACACTTGAATGCTTGAGCTTCACCAAGGTTGCACTAATAGACAAGCTTCTACCTAGAATAAAGAGAAGCCATTTTAGATACTACGCTATAGCTTTATATTCTCTGTTTTACTATACTCTTCATATTCTTTAATTCTCCCTAAAAAGGTTAGTCTACCAGTTATTTTAATTATATTACATTTTCAAATGTGTTATCTCTTCATATTTATTTAGGTTCTGTTTATTTAAACTATTACTATGAACTTACTAATTAGATAACTTTGTTAATACTTACATTTATCATCCAAGCCGCCAAGCAGTTTGGGTCCCTTTTTGAGCCTTGGTTCTCTCCAGGTTTCTTCCTTGGAATGTTTAGGGATTTTCCTTGCCATTGTCACCCTAGGCCTGCTCAGTTTGGGCTTTGGGCCTTCGATATTAGAAGATAACATAAGCTGTAAAGCTGCTTTGAGACAATGTTCCGCTACTGAAATAAATCTGACTTGACCCAACGGGGTGCTTCAGATGGGCACATATTTAACTGAAGAACTGAAGAAATTGGCTACTAAAGGTAATCAGATATTGTAGGACCCTATTTATTATGTGTTTAAGAGTGTAGCATTAGGATAAAGTATTAAATCTAGAAGTGTTAGTCCTGGTCCTGCACATTTTAGTGCTTTTCCGGTTTAAACACAGCCACTTTATCGCAGTAATGGGCTGTTTGTAAGCCGAGTGTTTGGATCAGGTGTGTTTGGAGCAGGGAAAACACTAAAAAATCCAGATCGGTGGGGTTTCAGGACCAGGATTGAGAAACACTGATCAAGAACAATTACCTTACAACAAAACTATACAGGAATTTCTTTCTTAGGGTGTAGTACTTTGTTTTGGTCTGTCTGGCCCTGAGCTTCCTGTAGGCCAAAGGAATCAGTCCAAGAGTGTATAATTACTCTTCTCTCTGGGTGAGGCTGGCATACGACCTCAGTTCAAGCACTGGTTACCATTGTCCAAACAAAATTATTAGAAACGAGGTACAGGAATTATATTTAAGAGAATTATGATACAAGCAAATGTTCTGCCTAGAGCTGCTAACCATGGAACGAACTATTACTAGTTACTTCAGATACTATGATTCCAAATGCACTCCCCTCCGACCATCCTGAAGGTACCCGACTAAACCATGAGCTTGCAGAAGTGACTAACACTGTGCAAACATTTACTCCAAATTCAACGGCACGAGATTGAGAACACTGCAAGGAAACCCGTGTCAGAGCAGAGACCTTTGTCACATCGCTCTGGAAATGAAGACAAGCAGTCGAAACCACATCTGAATCTGCAAATCATACATATCCTGAGCAACAATTACAGTCATTTTCCCACGACTGAAAGCACAGGAACAAACGGCGGTAGCACAATTAGTGTACGTACCACGCACATCCTGTGTGGCAACAAACAGCGTTTACACAAACAGACTGCAGCCAGACAGAGAGAGAGAGAGAGGCTGAGAGAGGGAGGAATACATAAGAAACGCTTGTACGTTTCTTCCATCTGTACCAAGAGTTCAAATACCAAGAGCTAAAACTACTGACAGAGCTGGAAATTTGCGTATCTGGAACGTGCCAAACGTCCCGGCGCATGTGTACAGAGCTACTTCCCACACCACCCGCCTGCAGGGTGTAGCAACCAGACACACAGCAGGACCACCTACACACAGGGAAGGGAAACAAGCTGGGTACTAACAACCACAAGTACGAATCTGGAGCTGGTGTTCCTTCTGCTGCCTCTGCAAAGACTGCCATTTAACTGCAGGAGATCACTTCTCTACAGGCAGTAATGAGGTGGTGCACTCATGCTGGGCAAATCTGTGGTTCCAATCAATCCCAAAATTGTTTGGGACAGGAAGGGGCAGAATTTAAGTAGATCACAAGTTGTAGAATTATGATTTCCTTCACTGAAACTAAAAGGACTGAGGAATGCAACTAAATGATCCAAAACAGAACCAACCCATTATTCCCATATTTCTGTTCTACCAAACTCAATGTTTGCACGAGTACTAGTGGTAAAAAAGCCAATTAAAGACCTTTTGAGAATCTTCCTCAGCCAATGCCTACACTGTAATCAGAAATAGTGGAGAAACTGAAGCGATACTTTTGTTTTGCTGCATTAGAACTTGCAGCTCATGAACTGGGACTCCATGAACTGATCTGTTCATGATCATAAAAACACAAACTAGAGCTTCCTGCACTCATCTCCGCTCGTGTTTTTGTTTAAGTTGACGATGTGAAAAAGATACTGCAAAATTTCCAAGACATTAAGAGAAGGGAAATTTAAAAAAAAAATTTTTTTATAATAATAATCATTTTTGGGCCCTTTGTGTGAAGGTCCCACTGGTTTCTTCATGCAAGATCATCCTCTGTGTATAAAGGCCTTAAACCTCCCCTGAATCTCACACCGGTCACAGGTTTCCTACTGCATCTTCACTCCCATGGACTGATTCCATCACCTGGACGCTACAGCTCATCTTACTGCATGCAAATCAGATTCTGACAAAACAAGAGAATTTCCCTATAGTCAGAAAATCAAGTTATTTATTGCATACAAGATATTATCGTAAGATCAAAAAAAACAAATCACCAGCCAAAGCCACAGTGCCAGTGCAGAAGTGGAACAAACACACCCTCGAAAACCCATCAATTACTCCACAGTCCGATTCCACCGCGCTTATCTTTATCCTGTGTGACAGAGTGGAAAAACCGCTTCAGCATCGTTGCTTGTTTCCATTCGGGTTTCCTTTTGTGCAAAGGGGCGCGATTGTTTTACATCTCTGTGTATGATAACCCCGTCAATATCTGCTGTGGTTTCAGAGAGTCCCGGTACTAACAAACAACCATTCAAAACATGCAGCACTGCCATTTCCATACTGATTACTGTGAAGTAATCGTACATCTGCACCTAAGCAAATGAAAGATTTTTGGCTCGTTTTCTTATATTCAAAAAAGTCAGTCAATTTGTCAAGATGTCAGATCCGTCCATTCTTGTGTCGGCGCACAGAGGGTGGAAAATAGGATCCTCACCAATCAGATATGAAGTTTGCATACTACACCGACACAGACCCCCATTGTTTTGGATGTACTTTTTTGGGTGTCCACAAACTTTTGTCTATACAGCATGTGTCTGATGGAGCCATGAAGAGAACAGAAGAGACCCAAACCGATCACAGTCTGCACCAAACTTATATTTACAAGGAAACATGTTCAAAATTCAAAATATGATTTGAATTAGACTTACTTTTCTAAAAAAAAACCTAAAACATGATTGTTATTTTATGTTATTCACATTGTTATTTGACATTTTGATGTTTTTTACTGTGCATCACAATGCTCTTCACTTCTCCTTAAAGAGATTCTGGTCAGGACCATTTAGGTTCTACAAAAACTGTCAAACGCTCAGTGTCATCGCTGTAAGATCAGATGTTCTTATTGACTTTGGCTTCAACTGCTATGGCACTATGACATTTTTACTGCCGTTTGCCATAGCTGCTTTAAATTGAAGTAGAAACTTGGGCCAAAATATTCATTTTTCATCATTTAGGTTCCATTGGAGAACAACAACTGAAGAAGAAAAGAAAAAAAAAAAGCCGAGGGTGTGGATGCTGGTGATGCAAAACCATCCATGCTGTACATTTTCTGTTCCACCAGAGCCTTGTAAAGCAAAGTCCAACATCTAGGACAGATACATTAAGTCCCTAATAACCGCTTCCTCTTGGCTAACGGAAATTAAAGGAATCGTCTAAAATCATGACCTTTAACGGAGCGACAGGCTTTTATAAATAAAGCGTTAGGAACCATCTTACATATGTGGGATACAGAAATCAGATCTCAATCTGCCGGACTGGAGACAAAGTTGAAGCGTAAATGCATGTGGTTTGAATCTTGCCAGGATACAATCCAGACACGAGACATGGGGATATCTCTACTGATTTTCTCCACTAAAAGTACAGGTTTAAATCATCTTAACAGACGAATGGCGGCAGCACGACGTGCTCAGGCACTGCAACATTTAAGTTAAATGTTGACATGAAGTTAACGTGGTTGGAAAACAGCAGTCCCAACCATTGATGCCCATTTGCCCACGCACCATGACTAACCTGGACACCACAAGTCCGGTGCAGAGTGCAATCCAGCCTTTAATGTGGCGTGAGGAAAAACGCTGCCCCGTCCCAGGAGTGTCCAACGACGAGTGAATAAGAGGCCGGATTAATGAAAGAAGGGCATGGACTGAACATTCGGCACATCTCTGCTTATTTCATTAGTGAGAAAGTGCAGTTCTCATATCCCCAGCTGAGAAAGCAGCCACAGCCTCGGAGGGAAATGGCCTTACAGGGAGAGATTTATAAACAGATGAAGCACCGGCATGTTTATTTTATGTAAGAATGAGCACATTTGGGACAGGGCCACGGAGAGTACCGCCGCATAGGTACCCATTCAAAGTCCTTCTATTGGTTCCTAATGGCTTTAGCACCTTCATACATCTGGGTTTGCCCGACAGGCCGCGCTTCCAATCATCAAGCGCCGATTTACCGAATAGCTCAAGGCTGAAATCTTCTCGTTTACAACAAAAGGGGTCAAAGTGCTAGGATTTTCCAGAGGACAGACCTAAAGAGTGCGCCGGCCAAGAAAGAGCCTGCTCGCTGAAGCGGGGCAGGTATAATTCGAGGCAGCTGCAGGACCGAGAGGCTTAAAATATCCCCGCTTAATTACTGTCATCTGGAACGGTTCGCCTGCATGCACGGACGCTGCCTCGGTCCAAAAAGCAAACCCGGCCGGTGCTTTACTCGTGGCCCACTCTCACGGCGTCTCGCATCTGATGGACCGATATTACAAAGTTCAAGTCCGGGTAACGCGGTAAGGCTCCGGGTCTGTGCCGCGCACCATGTGCTCTCTCAATAAAACGTGCACTTGACATTCGTGCTAAGCTGAGTAAATAGGTGTTTTAGACTGATGGATACCAGATGTCCAAGCACAGCATGGGAATTATGGCTCTTTCAGCAGAACCCAACAGGCAAGGGGCCAGCGGACCGAATAATAGACTGAGGATCAGCAGATAATTCAAGATGGTTTAATGTAATACTGGGGAAAAAAGCTCAAGATCCATCAGTCCTGTTCTGTGGTTTAAAACTGTTCCACGCTGGAATCAGCATTTATTATCAGTGAGGCTCTTAGATCAAAAGCCCCAATGACATGTTTATTATAATCTGTTAATAATGGGGTAAACATCACGGAATATAAGGCTGTTATGGGATCATGCTTCAGGTAGAGAAGCTGAAGCATTCGGATTCTGCTCCGATTCCAAGTAAAATGTAATATATGTATATGAAAATGTAATATATTGCAAAAATAAGTATCGCGATACATTGCTGTACCGATTTTTAATCACAGCCCTAATCTGCAGTACTGTATTCTTCATGAAAAGTCACCATGGGTCCGAAGAAGGTTAGTGACGACAGCCAACCGAAAGGAAAACAGCGATAACCACTGCACGGTGCGATTATTTTCTGCTTTCAGTACATTATTCAAAAACTTACAGGAGACATTCAGCACTTTATAATAACATAAGCTTTGCATTAATGATTTTGCCCAGTATACTGTTTATATTAAACTCATCAGTTCATGATATGTGTAACTTATGATGGATTTGTTGAACAGATCCCCATCATCAATCAGGGAGCTCCTGTACAGTACACCTAAAATGCCTTACACAGGGGATTATTCCTTATGGTTAAAATTAGCACTGTACTTGTCGGCACTTCTGGAAGGAATTCAAGTACCAAACTTCCACTGCAAATGAATTTTAAAAACACACCACCATTAGGAGGTTCACTACTAAACCGACTTATTACCGAGTACAGTGGTGCGGCATCTGCTGCTGTCCGCACTCCGAATACAACAGGAAAGGTGGAGGCTTTGAATGTCACAGAACGGATTTATATATACACATATGATATTGTTTAAATACCATATGTCTGATTCATGTGGTCAATCTGTGCATAGCTGATGAAGGAATTAGTCTTTGGATGTTCTCATTGTTCTAGAGTTACAGTGTTTACATCATACACCGGCCCAAACGTGAGCCAGCTCCTAATAAACCGCTCAGTGTGGAAAGAGGTAAACTCTATAGGGATGAAAATGGGGTAGAGTTCACGAAAGGTTTTGGAACCGTGTGGTTAGACTGCCATCTAGTGGCTGCTGAAGAAACCTGGTGCAACTGGCTGTGACTGAAAGTCAATTGTTTGCGAGTTACAAAACACTCATGTAGTGCTACACATCCTACACAACTAAGTGTCAGTAACCCAGACGTGTCTGTCCCAAGGGGACTTACCGGTCATCTTGTAGCCGCTGGCAGCCAGCTGTCCAGCCATGTACTCTCCGTCCGAGCTGTTGTGTGAGCAGCCCCACGTCCTCAGCCACACCTTCTGAGTGCCGGGGATCACGCTGTAAGGAGCCAACGTGAACGTTTAACACAAAGTACACCAGGATTATCGCATGGCGGCAACCGCAGGCCCACCGACGCAGGGCGAAATTTCTACGCGAGTTCTGGTCAGTTAGAGCGTCCAGAGGCTCAGCTGACCACGTCTGAGGAAGGGAAAGCCAAGATGCAGCCACCCAGCCCTGCCCACGTTAAGCAGGGTTAAAACAAACAAAAATCTATTGTACACTGCACACGGACACTTTACACACTTTCATAAGCTGTTCATACTCACTCTATTTTTACTATCACCATTTAGTAACTTGTATATAACAGTTAATCCATCATTCATTCATTCATTCATTCTGAACACTGCTCAATCAACAGACTTACTCACTCATTGACCCACGCACACTTTAGAGACACAAACTGACGTAACAGGTCTTTACACTGTGGGAAAAGAACTACCCAGAGCAAATCCACAGACCCTGGGAGAACATGCAAACTCCACACAGGCAGGAATCTAATCCAGGACTCTGGATTGTGATGCGACAGCATTAACCACTGCATCACAGTGTCATCTCTAATCTATCAGTAAAATAGTACTCTTATAATAATAATAATAATAAAAACCAGTCACTAGATTGCTCAGGCAGGGTATTTCTAGTCCCAAGCCCGGATAAATGGTGAGGGTTGCGTCAGGAAGGGCATTCGGTGTAAAACATTTGCCAAATCTAGTATGCGAGTTAATAATAATAATTTCAGCACACCGGATCGGTCTCGGCCCGGGTTAACAACAACCGCCACTGGTACTGGTAGCAAACAGGGTACCAGCGGAAGATGGACTACTGTTTGCCGAAGACGAAGAGGAGGGAAGTATGTGAGGAGACAGAGAGAAATCAGGAGGGCCCAGAATATAGCACTGAGGGTAGCAACCCTAAATGTAGGGACGATGACAGGGAAAGGTAGAGAGCTGGCTGATATGATGCAGAGGAGAAAGGTCGATGTTTTGTGTGTGCAGGAGACAAAGTGGAAGGGCAGCAAGGCTCGATGCATTGGTGCAGGGTTTAAACTGTTCTACCATGGTGTGGATAGGAAGAGAAATGGAGTTGGTGTGGTCCTGAAGGAGGACTATGTAAAGCATGTCGTTGAGTGAAAAGGGTGTCAGAAGGATAATATGTCTGAAGCTGCGAAATGAGGGTGTATGGTGAATGTTGTAGTGGGCTATGCACCACAGGTTGACTGGAATTAGAGGAGAAAGAGAGATCTGGGGGGAGTTAGATGAGTGCGTTGAGAGCTTCCCAGGGAGGAGAGATGGTGATTGGTGCCAGATTTCAATGGGCATGTTGGTGAAGGTAATAAAGGAGATGAGGAAGTGCTGGGCAGGTTTGGGGAGTGTCTAAGGATAGGAAACATAGAAGGACAGAGGGTGTGGATTTTGCAAAGAGGAGGGAAATGGCGGTGGTTAACACATATTTCCAATAAAAGGAGGGGCATAGGGTACTTATAAGAGTGGAGGGAGGAGCACACAGGTAGACTACATCCTATGTGAAGAGGTTGCTTAAAGGATTGGTGATGTAAGGTAGTGGCCAGGGGAGAGTGTAGTAGGCAGCATCGGATGGTGGTGTGCAGGATGGCTCTGGTGGGTAGAAGAGGAAGAGGACAAAGGCCAGAGCAGAGACCAAATGTGGAAGTTTGAGAAAGGAAGAAGATGTAAGGAGTTCAGAGCAGAGCTGAGAAAGGCTTTGGGTGATAGGGAAAGAGCTCCCAGATGACTGGGTAGTAGCCGAAACAGTTATTAGACAGACAGTAGAAAGGTTACTGGGTGGTCTTCTGCGACAGGCAAAGGATGAAAAGGAACCTGGTGGTGGAACGAGGAAGTGCAGGAGGTTATTCGAGAAAGAGGTCACAAGAAGAAATGGCGACAGAGACAGGACTAATGAGAGTAGGCAGGAGTACAAGGAGATGCGGCACAGGCAAAGAGGGAGGTAGCAAAGGCCAAGCAGAAGGCCTACGATGGGTTATATGAAAGGTTAGGACCAGTAGGGAAGGAGTTGTTATATGCTGCAAGACAGAGAGATAGAGCTGGAAAGGATGGCAGAGGTCAGGGGTGATCAAGGATATTTTTCTTCTTTTTTTTTTGAAAGTGGAAATGTATGTCAGGTGAGGAGGGGTGCGGGAAAGATGGAAGGAGTATTTTGAGGGGAGATGATGAATGTCGAAAATGAAAGGCGAAAGAAGGCTGGATGGGTAGAAAGGTGGAACAGGATGTAAGCAAAGATTAGCGAGGAAGAATCGGAAAGCTTTGAAAAGGATGAAGAACGGAAAGCAGTGGGACCTGATGACATACCGTTAGGTATGGAAAAGTATAGGCGAGCTGGGGAGTGCGTTTTTGACTAGATTATTCAACGGAATTCTGGTGAATGAGAGTATGCCGGGAGGAATGGAGGGAAAGTTTACTTTTGTACGATTTTTAAGCAGAAGGGTGATGCTACAGGTTGTGGCTCTTAAAGTTGATGAGCCAACACAATGAAGATTTGAGGGAGAGTTGTGGAAGCTAGGCCTCAGACAGGAGGGGGATGAAGTGTGTGAAACAGCAGTATGTTCATGCCAAGGAAGAGCACCATGGATGCGATTTTTGCTTTGAGACTGCTGATGGAGAAGTATAGAGATGGTCCAGAAAGAGCTACACTGTGTCTTTGTGGATTTGGAGAAAAGCTTATGACAGGGTGCCAAGGGAGGAACTGTGGTGGGTATGAGGAAGTCTCGAGTGGCTGAAAGTACGTTAGATTAGTGCAGGACATGTATGGACAACAGCGTGACAGCGGTGAGATGTGCTGTAGGAGGACAGATAGTTTCAAGGTAGGGGTGGGACTGCCTCAAGATCGGCCCTGAGTCCCTTCTATGCTCTGGTGTGGACAGGACTAACAGATGAGGTCAGACAGAATCGCGTGGACTATGATGTTTGCAACGACATTTGTGATCTGCTAGTGAGAAACAGGGAAAGGTAGAAGAGAACTTGCGAGAGGTGGAGTCGAATCTGCGAAAGAGAGGAGATGAAAGTCAACTGTAGTAATTGACAGAATACAGTGTGTAAATGAAAGGGAGGCAGGGAACAGTCAGGCTACAGGGATCAGTGGTCACAAAGCGTCCAGGAGTTAGGTACTGGGGATCACTGTCAAGGAAAATGGGGAGTGTGGAAAGGAGGTTGAAGAAGAGAGTACAGGCAGGATGGAGTGGGTGGAGAAGAGTGTCAGGCGTGCTGTGTGACAAAAAGGGTCACAGCAAAAGTGAAAGGAAAGATTTCTAGAGAAGTAGTGAGACCAGCCTTGTTGTATGGCTTAGAGGACAAGTGGCACTGGACAAAAGAGACAGGAAGCAGAGCTGGAGGTGGCAGAACTTAAGATGTTGAGGGAGAAGCCGAAGAAGAAGAAGAAGAAGAAGAAAGGGAGACGAATCTCCTAATACATTTTCCCCTCCTCCCACATTTTTGAGGGAAACACTGATGAGGACCAGCTACGACATTCCTCACCGTCTCTACTTTATTTACACAATCTTACAATCCAAGCAATTGTTTGTGGCTAGGGTCCAACAGTGGCAGCATGGAGAGGTGGGATTTGAAAACCCTGGAACTTCTGGTCCACAGACCGTACCTTCACCAATAAGGACACCCCACAGAAATGCTTTCTGACCTTTGACTCACTTTTATTCACATACAGCTGGAAGCTGTGTAAGGAGCGAGAACGAGAAACAATTAATGCTGGGAGAAAATTCAAAGATTATCTCCCTTAAATAGACAAAACAATCATGAGGGGTCAAATTCTCAGCCTCAAAAGATATAAGCCAATTCACAGCAGCACTACTTTTACTACTCAGACGTCTAGCAGACAGAACAACCGTATATTGTGTATTCAGCCAATCTGTAGGACAAGCCCTTGTTTTAACTCCACAACCCACATTAAGCATTTGATGTCAGAAAGCTCTAACCCACGGACTCTGTTACTACCTGACCCCAGAAAGCCAGTCCAGCCTAGTGAACTCCCTGTGCTTATGACTGGGGTTATAACTGAGGTAACAGACTTCAGAGTGCTTCCTTTCCAATGTGACCCTTGGAGAGTTTCGCCTCTTTAACCTTTCCTGATGTGTATGGGAAACACAAAACACACTGGCACAGCGTTCCAAACATATCTAAACTTCTTATTACTGTACCAGTGGATTAAGTGAGTGAACTGCTGACTGGTGTCTCATTTCATTTGGGCATGGTCTAATCTTCCTCATGTTAATGAAGGACTAAAGAAAACCTGTGTAACCTCTTATTTTCACCCCAGTGAAAGGGAAACCATGGTTGAGTTATCAGCTGTTACAGTCTTGTTTTACTGGGTAGCCTCTACTTTATAATAATGAAAATAGTCTACATGTTACACAGAACAGCAGACGATCACCGCCCAGCAGCTTTCATTTTAAAGTGATATTACACATACTGTATGTATGTACTGTACTTCTTCCCTGTGTGCTTTATTCCCATCCCAACTTAAGACGTTTTACAGTGTTTCAGCCACTAGATGGAAACAGTAGCTTTCTATGTCATTTAAAGATGGTGTCTGCAGTTTTAAAAACAGAGTATATAGTGGTGCTTGAAAGGTAAACATCTAAAACATCATCAGATTTTCACACAAGTCCTAAAAGTAGATAAAGAGAACCCAGTTACACAAATGAGACAAAAATATTATCCTTGGTCATTTATTTATTGAGGAAAATGATCCAATATTACATATTAGTGAGTGGCAAAAGTATGTGACCCTCTGCTTTCAGTATCTGGTGTGACCCCCCTGTGCAGCAATAACTGCAGCTAAACGTTTCCTGTAGCTGTTGATCAGTCCTGCACACCGGCTTGGAGGATTTTAGCCCATTCCTTCCGTAAGAACAGCTTCAGCTATGGGATGTGGTGGGTTCCTCACATTAGCTGCCTCACTTCAGGTACTTCCACAACTTTTCCTTGGATTAAGGTCAGGACTTGGCTTGGCCATTCCAAAACATGAACTTATTCTCTGTAACATTCGTTGGTAGAACGGCTGTGTGCTTAGGGTCTGCTCTTGCATGCAGACCCACCTTCTCTTGAGATCCAGTCAGGGACAGATGTCCTGCCATTTTCCTTTAGAATTATCTGATATCATTCAGAATCATTGTTCATCAGGATGGCAAGCCGTCCTGCCCCAGATGCAGCAAAACAGGCCCAAAACCATGATACTACCACCACCATGTGTCACAGATGGGATACGGTTCTATGACTGGAATGCAGTGTTTTACAGTTCTCCAAACAAACGCTTTTCTTTTAAGTCCTATTTAGGTCTCATCCGTCCACAAAACATTCTTCAATAGTCCTTGGCTCGTCCACGTGATTCTTTAGCAAACTGCCAGGACCAGCAGCAAATGTTCTTTGGAGAGCAGTGGGCTTTCTCCTTGCAGCCCTGCCATGCACACAATTGTTGTTCAGTGTTCTTCTTGAGTGGTGGACTCATGAACATTAACATAGCCAATGTGGGAGAGAGGCCTTCAGTTGCTTAAGAGTTACTGGGCTCCTTTGTGAACTCACCACCTATTACACGCCTTGCTCTGGAAGTGATCTTTGTTGGGCGACCACTCATGGGCGGTAACAAGGGTCTTGATTTCCTCCGTTTGTACACAGTCTGTCTGAAACTGTGGATTGGATGGAGTCCAAACTCTTTAGAGATGGTTTTGTACATTTTCCAGCCTGATGAGCATCAAAAATCTTTTTTGAGCTCCTCAGAAATCTCCTTTGTTCGTTGCCATGATAACTTCCACAAAGTGTGTTGTGCAGAGCAGATTTGATAGATCCCTGTCTTTAAATAAAACAGGGTGCCCCCACAACTGATGGCCATTCCCATTGGTTGAAAACACCTGCTCTAATTACATGCTAATTCTAGAGGAGAGAAAACAAGTTCACATACTTTTGCCATCCTAAATATGTAATATGGATCATTTCCTCCATAAATAAATGACCAAAGATAATATTTTTGTCTCATTGTGTACCATGGGTTCTCTTTATCTACGTTTGGAAATTGTGATGAAAATTGATGATGTTTTAGGTCATAATTTGCAGAAAGTATAGAAAATTCTAAAGGGTTTCAACAAACTTAACGCACCACTGTATGATGGTTACATTGTATGTCTTTAAAATTCGATTGTTCCCTGATGATGTAGATTAGGCAACATAATTACCTGCAGCTCCACTGGTGGGCCTACAGAAGCAGTAAGCCATGGCTGATTGTAATGTGAATGTGTGTCTGAGGATTGAATAGGGGACAACCGCTGACATCTGACCCCATTCGGTACCCTATTAATCAGTAGTGTGTACAGAAACTCACCTGTCTGCCTGCAGCCTCCTCGTTGGCCGTGAGCTCTTTCCTTTCCGAGACGAGGAACTGATGTTCTTCCTCACAGACGAGCGCTGGAGAGCAGAAGGGTCGTCGGCGGACACCATGTCCTCGATGTCATCGACGAGCGAGTCGCAGACGGCCGGCATGCCATGTTTAACACGTAGTGAGAAGGTATTGAATAAAAACTATTAGAAACACTGTAGCCTCCTAAAAATGTTAGTTGTTCATTAGTGTTAAACGAGTGTAATTGCGAACAGCAAAGACGGACACCAGGATGAAAGCGGAATATGAACATTACAAAACATTGCCAAAGGGTGCTACCACATAACCATTTGGAGTCTGGTTTATGTTCCTGGGGCATCATCTCCCCTCATTCATATATTACAGTCAGTCACAAGACACTTTAGTAGGAAAAGAACACTATACTAACACTGACAGACTCACTATTGTAGCCCACCACCTCAAGGGTAGACATGTTGTGGACTATTGGATCTTTTCTCCTGACCAACGTACAGAGCGGTTTCTGTGTTATCAGAGCCTTTAAAATTAGGGACGCCCCGAATTATGAGCAAAACCAGAATCATTCGGTGAAAATGTACGCTGAAAAGCCCGAATCATTTATGACCAAACAATGCATTTTGAAGAGACATCAAAATCTGAACGGGTGCTCTTTGTATGCAGCAACATGGTCGGGTGCTTTGAAGCGGTCGACAGTGCCAGCCGCTTTGTCACATTTGGCCCTTCTTTTAAAGAAAGGACTGCGCCACGCCGGAACTTTACAGGGGTACCTCATCGGGACTGTCTCAATACTTAGTGCGTGACCTTGCTGCCTACATCCTATGGAGGTAATCTTTATGAGAGGTTCTAACCGACAACGGAACAAAAACACCAGCAAAGATTACAGGTGGATTCTCATCTTTGCCAGTTTAATCTTTCATAAGGTTCTTATTTAAGGAAAACATCTAACACGCAAATTACTGACGAGATGTGATAAGAGAACAGATCAAATGTAGAAGGAGATAATATGGGACCAACAGGAGCGGAAATGTAAGAACTCTGTATGAGATTCGGTGGTTAACATTTATCTGGTAAACTGCGTCATAAATTAATGGATTAAAACTACAGAGGCAAAGTAGTATGTGTAATTAGTAAAAAGTACATTTAAATCCAATGCTACATATTTAACACCTGAGACCAAGAAAACCAACAGGTGGATGCCACAATGGAGTTCAGTTATTGTATTTGATTTTTAGTCTTCCACTTTTCATCCAACTTTGTGCTGAAATATCCATAAAACTTTATAAGTTGCTCCTGCCATGACAAAAGGAACATCCAATTTTTCTATATCCATGTTTATTGATGGCAATCTGAAGGAAAAAAAGAAAAAAAACCCTGTGAAAACCGCAAAAAACGTGTTTGGTATTCAGTCAGATGTTCATTTTGTTTAGTTTGATCAAAAATTTTTCGGTCGGCAGCCTAATTAAAAGTCCCATCCACAGCTTGGGACGAATGTAACGGTCACTTATCACTACTACTGTTCCGGCGTTTGGATGAAAGGAAATCCAGCAGTCATGTCTCCCAAATCTAGTGGGAAAGCTCCAAGAGTGTGGAGCTCTACAGATGTGAGAGGCTCTCAGAATTAAAACACATGCAGCATCAGCCGTGAGCGGAGAGTGATGAGCTACGGTTTGGATGGGCTGTGTCCTAGAAATTAATAACCCTCAGTGCCCATGCGGCCTTCTCAAATACCAGCTGGTGTCATAAATTACAATAGGAATATGTTGTGCTGTTACATAAAGACAGTTTCTCATTCCATAAATGTTTTGGGAGAGTGAGAGAAGGAGAGGGGAAGAGAGAGGGAGGTAGGGCCTGAGTGAATAACTGAGCTGCATGTAATCTTACAGTGAGACATGACTGTATCAATCTTAAATAATAAATAAAAAGATAAGAATATGTGTGATGAATGTTGATAGAAAATATCCAAGGCAAGAACTCTTCTAAAAGCCAACGCAGGCTTCGGGTTTTTTCATAAAGACCTCCGGAAGCCTTCAAAGAGTAAGACGAACCACTGGGGTGTGACACATCCAGAAACTGATCCAGTCCAGGCCAATCAAAATCACACCTTTATCGTGCTCATTGAGGTATTACAAACAATTAGTACCTTTCAGTCACAGGTAACTCATTTTTTTTGTTTGGTGAGCTTAGCATTGTTAGATAGAGCATATAATACCTAGTATGGACGGGATGATAGGGTGTCTGCATTCTTTTGGCAGTGTTCCAACACATGTATATGCTTATCTATCTTTATTTTATCTATTACTCTTCCATCCACACCGTCTACCTATTGATTATCTATAGAAAAAAATAAAAGAAATTATATATTACAACCTGAACACTTGTGAAACAGATTTCGTGTAGATACTATTAAAACAGGTACATAAACATCTAAGTAACGAAAATTTGTATAGCTCCTTCATAAAGCGTACTGGATTATTTAAAGTATTATAACAAAGCCAGACACTGAACACATTCACCAGGCTGAGCTAGCACACCATGCCTGACCCCACATGTCTGCTCCTAATACGCTGCATAAAGCTTAACAACACGCTTAGACTTACTTTAATAATGAGTGCTGCTGATTAATCCGCTGTAACTGATCTTTGGCCGCAGGGCCCTGCTCAATCCGCAGCTCTAATTACAACTTTAAGGCGTTTTTCTGATACAAGTCTGAGTTGTTTATCTGCAGTCCGCCATGGTGCAGAAACCTAAGGCCTAATCCTACACAGCTACACACTACCTGTATAAGTACACTACATAGGGCATGATATAACAACAGCAAACAGCCTACCTAGTGTACTACATATACAAGACTGAGCTAATTTGGGATCAAGCCTAAACGTGAAGCTACGGAAACTCAGAATGGACAATTTAGCTTTATACGAAAAACGACACATTAAAAAATGTTATTAAACCACAGTGCATTAAAGTCGTAGCGCTAAAGATTAAATAAGGAGATTTATTAATATTGTCAGGGGATTAATAATCGTTTTTAAAGGAAACGTACTAAGATTCAAGTCTCTCTAAAATTACGAATCGACTCTTCACACTAAACGAGTAATTGCGCTGTGAGCCATGTTCCCTAAAGGAGTCGAATCTCGTATTGGAGACTATGGATAAAGCGAGTCGATTCCACACAGTACTGATTCAGTTCAAGTTACGTTAAAGATTCCGTTATTGCCTTTTCTTAAATAGCATGCCTCACTCATAAACATTTGTAGTGTTGATGTATTTTAATTTGTAAAACATCAAAAGCAAAGTACACTTAACATTTAAGACATAAGGTTGAACAACTGAAGGAGCTGACCTTGTAATGAAAGTTAAAGGTCTAGCCCCGTTATCCAGCTAAGATGATTTACAATAGCTAACTCGCAAAATTACAGTTACAATTACCATTATGTGTAACTAATATTAAAATTAATTTATGACAAACTAGAGATTGATGTCTTGAGATTAAGTCCTCAACCTTAATTAAACCTAAATTAAACCACATTTCCAGAGCTGCAGTTGGAGCTGTCCATAATGAAAGAATCGACTCTTTGGGACAACTAATGGCCTTTTTACACGCCATTAATTGTCACAGAGTCGATTCTTTTAGTCAAGTTTTTAAAGAATCGACTCTTCCTAATGAACGTGTAACAGAGCTAGGAGGCGATTCCTGAGAGAGTCGATTCTCCGATTTTAGTCTTTGAAAATGATAAAACGATTCAAGAGCTTTGATTCGACTCCAGTATGTGCAAATTATAGATTTTCTCTGTAATTATAGTTATTTCTTTCTGCCGAATATCTTCATCCACATCGCAAAGGTAACTGAGTAATATGTTCGTTTGTAGATAGCACAAAACAGTGATTTTTACTGTAGACGTGAAGCATACTCAATAAAACAAAAAATAGCCATTAGCTAGCGAGTTAAGTTGGTTTGACTTAAATACCGTTAACTCTCTATATTACTTTGCTAACTAAAACGATAACTATATGCAGCATGCATGTTAAAATAAATTTAAAACAGCAATGAAATTAAGTTTGTGGCATTAAGCTCTCAGCCTTTAGCAATTTGTTGCCCAGCCGTTTGAGCCGACTCTTCCCAAGGAAGGTGTAATGCGTCTGTGAATCAAACCCCAAAAGAGTCGATTCTCCTTTTCAAGTGTTTGGAAATTGAGAACCAACTCTATCCATTCGACGTGCAATATAGCAAAGAGTGGATTCTCAAAAGAGTCGATTCACCTCTTCTGGGCTATGGGAATGATGAGTCGATTCCAAAGCTTGATTCGACTCCAGCAAATTGAATTTTCCGTTATTTCTCTCCGACGAAAGTCTTTATCCACAGCGCAAACCTAAGAGGTTGAGTAATATTTTCGTTTGTAAATTGCACGAAATAGAGTTAATTTTAATTGTAGACGTGAAGCGTACTCAATCAAATCAGACATTAGCGAGCTAGTTAAGTTGATTTGGTTTAAATAGCGTTAACACTCGATATTATTATTATTATTATTATTATTATTATTATTATTATTATTATTATTATACGCGCCATGAATGTTAAAATAAATTTAAGACAGCAAATAAATTAAGTTTGTGGCATTAAGCTCTCAACCTTCACCATTTTGTTAACCAGCCTTTAGACCCGACTCTTCAAAAGGAGTCCGTAATACGTCTGTGAGTCAAATCAGAAAAGAGTCGATTCTCCTTTTCAAGTATTTGGAAACTGAGAATTGACTCTACCCAGTGTAATAGAGCAACGAGTCGATTCCCAAGAGTCGATTCTCCTATTCTGTGCAATGTGGTAAAGTTCTGCGTATTTAATAAGTGCCACGGTGTAATCGGTGCCATAAGATGCAGCAGCAGGTGATCTGAGCGGATGGACGGATGACGGCGCTTATCATCAGACATGATCAGCTGTAGAACAGGTACAACTGCTATCAGCTGACTTACAGTTATAGAACTTAACAAAAGAGCAGGAGATTAAGTCTAGTGAGTCTAATTACTCAAAATACTCCTTCATTCTGAGCACTTCTCTTTTAGGTGCAGGTTACAGAGAGAGAGAGCATCTTTTGGTAAAGAGTCTTCGTTTAAACGTAGCTTTATGGGAGTGGACTGAAGTTATTTTAACGCAGTCTGGAGTTTTTGGATATTCTTTACAAGGTAGGAATCACTTTTAACTCAATAGCATTTGACCTCTAAGATGCACAAAGATATCCTTATAAAACAGAAGTATACATCTGGAAGTAGTAAAACCAAACTAAGCAGTTATTATTGAGTCTCCTCTAAGTTTTACACAGCATGTGAGGAAACCGCAGTGCTTCTTCCAGCCTTAACTTCTGATAAAGAGAACGATATTTAACACTTTTACTTCCTATGGACTTATTATTATTGTGATTATTATGACAAATCCTTGTGTTTCTTTAGACAGTTGTTTCATTTCTGCTGGTACAGAACTTTTGTGCCAGAGTTAAGCACACAGCTCAGATCATCTAATACTGACCTCTGTGCCCTGGCTAACCATGAGCATTGCAATCAGTTTTAAAATGTATTTATTACAAACTGCTCTTAATTACATTGGTAAGATTTTATATTATACTGCATTAAGAAAATCAAAACTTAAAAAGTGTCCTTAGTCTTTAGTGTTCTGCCTCAGACTGGTCTGAAACCTAAATTTACAGATTGGAATCTCAAGAGAGTTGATGGTTAGGCTGGTACAGCTTTTTTTATTTAATCAACAAATGCTTTAGGCAAACATACTTGTTAATAATTAGGCTATGGCCCACGTTTGCCTGGTTTTGATAATTCACCAATACGGTATGCCAATCACCATAAAACCAGAAGAAGCAGAACTAGGTTGTGATCATAGGCATATTGTGTATATTATGTATATTATATTATTTTATTATTATATTACTATATTATGTGTATGTATATTATATTAATCTATGGGTGTGGTTTCAGACACTCCCTAAGTCTGGGTGCTGCTGTCCCAGTGATAAGATGTGTCGAAACTGTGTTCGTCTAAATGGTTTCACTCTATATTCACTTATTCCATGTCTTTATATTTCAGTTGTTTTATGTATTTATTGATTAATTATTATTATTATCGTTGTATTACATGTCATTCTTCTAGTTATGCTTTTAATCATTAATTACATACAAATATAGGCATAAAAAAATCATTTGGGGTTCGGGAATGGATTCATTATATTTATATTACGTCTTGTGGGGAAATTCGATTCCAACTTCCAAGTTCAAACAGCCTTCTGGAACCCATTAAGTTCAAATTAAGTATTAACTAACTTTTGATATGTAGTTTAGCCTGGGAGATGAGAACAAAAACAACAAAGTGCAACCTTAAAAGGGGCACTAAGTATTCGGCACAATAAGGGTGTACTCACGCTCACACGAGGCGATTTGCCCGAGCACGTTTGACCCCAGGCTTGATTTTCCTGTTCGTACTAAAACCTAGACATAATTACTAATGATCAGACACATACAACAGAAATACCCATTTATTTAATGGACATTTTCCCTCCTCATGAAGCTTAAGTGATCTCCTGCTGAAGAACTGTGTGTCAAGCCCTTGAACATAGGAGTCAGCAATACAACTAAACAATATTTATTGTGTTATATTTCATATCACACACCATGTGTACTGATATAACCTGCACACACACACACACACACACACACACACACACACACACACACACACACACACAAATAAATAAGGCAATAAGACAAGAGGCCCTGCTTTATATCACGGGGAAGAGCTTTCCGATGCACAACATGAGTTAAATGTAGTTTGTATTAAACGAATTATATTTCAGATGTTGATATTTAATTGTCTTTATTTTGTCTGATAAAGTTAATGAGACAGTGTTTTTCTCTCTTTCCTAAAACAGTTTATTTAGTTAGATAAAGTACCAGTTATGGCAGAGTTACAACCTTCTCCTGGGTAAGTTTCCATCACCCATTACGCACCATAACTTCCTCATATTACTAAATAACATCAGAATCACAAGCAGAAGTAAAAGAAAAAAGTTGTACCATATGACCAAAATGACCATAATTACCAAAAGTTTTGTATGAAGCATAAAGTAATGTAGAAAACCACCCATTAGTAGTTACTGTTTCCTCTGTAACTGTTTTACATTTACATATAGGCATTGTTTGTTTCTACACCAAACCATAACGCCACCTGCTGCCTGAACTGACATGAAACACGACATGACCTTAAATTTTGAAAAATATATAGTCCCTTACATCAGTACTATTCATGCACATTTTGTGTTTGTGTAGGAATGAAGACTTGTGCACTACAATGGAGGATCGGCTACATGAAATTACAAGAAATAGCAAACTGATAGACGGCTCCATCAAGAGATATATTCTAAACTCAACTACTCTGATTGATGGTAAAAAACTGAGAAGAGAATTATTTGGAGAAAAAAACAAGAGCAAACCTCATAAAACCATATTACTGGTTGGAGAAACAGGAGCAGGAAAGTCTACTCTCATCAATGCCATGGTCAACTACCTGCTGGGTGTCCAATGGGAAAACAAACTTTGGTGTGAGATAGTAGAGACAAACACAGACCAAGAGGATTCTCAGACAACAGCAGTTACTGTGTATGATGTGTTTGCTCACAACAGTCCAGTCTCTATCACTGTCATTGATACACCTGGATTTGGTAATACAGCAGGGATTGAAAAGGATTTAGAAGTTCCTGAAGCTTTGCTAGAGTTATTTAGATCCAATGATGGAATTCAGGAAATTGATGCAGTGTGTCTTGTTGTGACATCACTAACCACACGACTCACTGACAGGCAGCTGTATGTTTTTGATGCTGTTCTCTCCTTATTTGGTTCTGATATGGAGAAAAACATTGTTGTGTTCATCACACATGCCAACCAAAAACCTAGCAATGCCATTAGGGCAATAAAGATATCTGACATCAAATGTGCCAAGACTGATAAAGGGGAGCCTGTGTACTTCAGGTTTGACAATTGTGAAAATTTTAATGATGAGGAAGCTCTAGATGATTATAAAGCATCCTGGGATCTGCTGAACAAAAGCATGAAGGACTTCCTGGATTTTCTGAATAAAAGTAAACCTGTAAACCTGAAGATGACTTTAAATGTGCTAAAAAAAGCGTAAACAACTAACAGCATCCATCAGCAATCTGAAAGATCGAATCGAACTGACAGAACTAAAACAAAAAGAGCTTCAGCAGACAAAAGAAGCTTTGGAGCTGTTTGAAAAACAAAAGAAAGACAAGAATAACTTTAAATGTGAAGTGGATGAGCCCTACAAAGAAAAGGTGCCAATAGAAAGTAAGTGGTGGTACATGAGCAAAGAAGCAACTTGCTGCAGCGTCTGTGAAGAGAACTGTCACTATCCAGGATGCTGGTGGGTCAGAGATCTTTCCTGGTGTAGCGTCATGTCTGAGGGAAAGTGTACAGTGTGTACTGGAAGATGTGATTACACACAACATGTTAAAGAGGGAAAAATGTACGAGCTGAAGACCAGGAGAGTGAAGAAGACTATGAATGATCTAAAAATGAAATATGAGCTACAGACCGAAGAGAAGCAGAGTTTGATGAGCAATACACAGAATGAATTAGAAACACTAAAAACAAAGCAAAGCAGGCTGTTGGAGAAGAGCTATCAGTGTGTTATCATCCTGGAAGAGATTGCCTTAAATAATGATGCTGTGTCTGTGCTGCAGCATCTGGACTTCCTGATTAAGAAAATGAATGAAACAGGAAACATGGAAAGAGCACAGATAATCACAGAACTGAAGAAAAGGTCTGAAGATAAAAACAAGACTGTGCTGGGATATGTGAGACAGTTGTGGCATAAGGACCAATGACCCAAAGGTTCCATTTTCTATTGAATAATCTCCAAGCATCTCTGAAAGACACACCAGATTCAGAAAGTAATGACTCATCTGAAGCATCATGAATCACGACTCTTGACGTTTTTTGAACGTAATTAATCGCTGCATAGCTGCAAACGTCCTTATTCTTAAAGGCTTCATAGAAACCACTTTCTGTGACAGAAGTTGATGCTGAACATTGAAAGGAACATTCTCCACAGAACTAAAAGGTGTGAGACCTTCTGAGCACGACTTTATTCACATCACGATAATGGAGAATTTAGGAGAACTAACTGTTTTGGCTTGCAGAATGGGAAAATGAGGCATGATTCTGGCTTATGAACAATTCAAAACAAATATGGGCTGGAGTAGAACCAACAAATTCCAACATTCCTGGTGGAATTTTATATTCAGAGAAGAAACCATGTTTGTGATGCCCACTGTGTAAGTTTTAATTATTTGGAAAACAGTTGGAGGGAGTAACACATGAAGATCCTTTCAGCAACAACCAGGTGGAATGTATAAAAATGCTAGCATGTGATAAGACGAGGTCTTAGTCATTACTGATAGCCTTTTAAAAGAAATCCCAGATGGTAAGACGTGTATTTGCTGTTAAAACATGTTTAAAGTTCATAAATACTTTGGTTTATAAACATTTAAATGATTCAATGTCACCAGAGCTGTTGGTGGTCCTGAAATGAATCCCTTGTTTCTGAGATGTAGGTATGATAAATGTGCACTGTTCAGACTTTTCAGGTTGACTGAAGTAGGTCTAAGGGAAGCTCAAGTGTTTTTTTTTAATGTTTTTATGTATTACAATGTTTTCTTTCCCTTCTATACTATCTTTAAATATGGCTTACCAAATCCCCCCACCAGCAGTGTAACAGCTTCTGGCCACAACCAGAAACTAACTGTGTGAGAAACACTGTTGTAATTATCCTTCACTTGGTTTATTCTCTTAAAGCATGTTTAATCAGTTTGGTTTGTTTTTGCTTTTATATTTTATTGCAGATGCTTAATTAATTGCATTGTGTTTGGCATATGAGAAAGTTGGACATTTCTCTTTTGTTGTATTTGGTTCTGTGGTACTGCTGTGTTACATTTCTCAAACAGTAGATTGCTACAATACTGGGGAAGTCAGTTTGACATAGCATGACAAGAAGGTGGATATGAAGTACATATGGTTATTTGTAGCACCCAAGGAATGGAGTGACAAGGCTTCTGTTTGAAATGATTATAAGTAATAGATCATTCTGAACTTTCAGTAATAAACAATTTTCTTTCATATTAGCTTTTGTTTAGACTCTTTCCTTAGAATTTGAAAGTAAATTTCATCAAACCAACATCTTTGTTAAAGAATATTTACACAGAATTCTTTTCATCCACAAAATATACTTGTTGATATCCATTAATCATTGTTTAATCAATTTAGCTTGAAGTGTCTTTACATTTACTATTAACTGTATTTTTAGACAAAATTAGACAAATTAGACAAAATGATTATACTTGCTCATTTTTTTATTGAGGAAAATGATCCAATATTACATATCTGGGAGTGGTAAAAATATGTGAACCTTTGCTTTCAGGATCTGGTGTGCCCCCTTAAACGTTTGCTGTAACTGAGTCCTGATCATCAGCTTAGTCCTTTATTCCTTCATACAGCTTCAACTCTGGGATGTTGGTTTGTTCAGGTCCTTCCACAACATTTCTAATGGATTAATGTCAGGACTTTGACTTGGCTGCTCCAAAACATTACCTTTATTCTTCTTTTATTGTTCTTTGGTAGAACGACTTACTTACGTTTGGTAGAACGTGTGCTTTAGGGTCGTTATCTTGCTATTCAGTTCATGGACAGATATCATAATATTTTCCTTTAGTATTTGCTGCTGTAATTTAGAATTCATTCCGTCAATGATAAGTCATCCTGGCCCAGGTGCAGCAAAATAGACTTAAACAGGGAGAAAATACACTCCATAGTTCCCCAGACAGTCTACATTTAAGACCTTTATGTCCAACTGATATCAAAGCCCTCATAATGACATAATCACATTATAAAAGTCGTTTCAGTTATCAAAACTTGCCAGAAGTTAAAACCATATATTTAAACAGAGCCACAGCACACAACCACATTCATGCTAATGTATAAAAACCAAACGAGTACATTAGAAAGAAGCGAGAATGTTACCCAACTAAAATAACATGGAATGGAACCCAAGATGCAGATAGGCAGCCAAACACGATTTAAAGAAACGTAGTATTTATTTATGAGATAACTAAACATAAGCAAATAGCAAAAATGAAAGCAAAACCAGGTGGATGCAAGCAAGAGTCCAGGAAAGCAGCAGCTGGATGAGGCGATTAACCAAGATGTGTGCGGCGGCGGCGAGTGCATGGCTTCCTGAGAGCAGAGATGGATCCTCGGGAGATGAAGCAGGGTTGGTGAGTGGAATGGGATAAACAGCAGGTCTTCCAAAACTGAAACGGGAGGACACAAATGGTAATACTCCAGGCTAAAAAACATAAACATGGCACAAGGCAAGACGATCTTGTCAGGGTTCGGAATCGGACCCTAGGGGGAAAGGAAGGGTAGGACACAGGTGCAATGAACTCCCACAGAAGGAGAAAGAAAAGGGAACGACAAAAACAAGCGCCGTCCACGGCGGGCTCAGAATAAGGAGTACTCCAGAAAAAAAGGAGAGAACGTTTAACAAAAAGGCACGAGGAATAAGCCCTGTGAAGGCTGGGAATTACCAGCTTGAAGTGCCAAGCACGCTGGAAGTGGTGCGCGCAGCCTGGCGCTGAACTCAGCGTGTGTGTGTGTGTGGCCGGCAGCCGGCAGAGGAGGGGGGATGCCTGCGCGAGCGGGGGAAACGACGCGCATGCGCCACAGAAGGCGGCGTGGAGACCGGCTGGATAACGAGATGCAACGCCCGGCCGAAAGTGCAAAAGCCGCCGAAAAGCGGCACTCAAAGCTCGGGAGAGCGGGAGAGGAAATCCCTTAACGACAGGGATGGTAAACGTGGCGAGGAGAAAGCGGGGGAATGCTGCACCGCCGCCGAGGGAGAACTAAGAGCAACGCTTGAAGCGGAGGCGAGCTAGGCTAACGGAAGCACGGAGAACCGCGGAGCTAAACCTACGCTGCCGAACTAACGCCCTGTCGTACCTCAAACCTTGCGGCTTTACTCTGCTTGCTCTCTTCAAAGAGCGAGCTACCTTCTGGCCCTGGAAGGAACCGCGGTCCGACCAGAGGAGAACCAGGTTAGTGGCGATAGCTCTGGGTGTTGAAGTTGGAGCGGGACACGTTGTGGTGGCCGAGCGAATAACGGCCGTTTGGGAGCAACGGGGAGTCGAAAGCAAAGTTTGTCTGCGAGGGTGCGACGGCGAGGGGCCACTTAGAGACCGATTTATATAGGCAGGGATTCAGGTGTTGCGAATAGCATTGGGACGTGCCCTGCGCGGACGCAGTGTGCGAGGCGGGACAGGGATGCTAGTCTCGGGACGGGTGGTGCGCCCCTGCTGGCGACCCGTCCTGAGGTGTGGCGAGCGGACCCTAATAGATCTAGCGACTCCTCATTCTCTGTGTCACTCTTAAAACGATGTCTTCGGCTCCCTCAAGGATCGCCACTGGGAGATCAGGAGGGCTTGTTATGGTTGGCCCTGTGGGCCCTCCCAGTTGACCAGGTACTGGAAGCCTCGGCCACAGCCACGGACCGCAATGACCCAGGCAGGTGGTGGGGGCTCGGCCAGAGGGCTCAGGTTTGAGGAGGTCACTGGCTTAATTTGAGAAACGTGAAATGTGGCGTTAATGCGTATGTGCTTGGGGAGTTTGAGAGTTTTGAGAAGTGGGGATGATTGCCTGATCGATGGTGAAAGCACCAATGAACCGGGGCACTAATTTCCTGGACTCCACACAGAGGGGTAACATACCTGAGGTATGACCATACCACCAGGTCGGTGAAGGGAGATGGAAGTTAGCCCAGGGAGGCCTCAAATGGGGAGAGGCCTGTGGCGGCGTTCACAAGGGTGTTATGGGCATATTCTGCCCAGCCCAGGTGGGAACTCCATTTGGTGGGATCTCCGGCGGACAAGCAACGCAGAGTGGCTTCGATCTCTTGGTTAGCCCTCTCGACCTGTCCATTTGATTGCGGATGAAATCCTGAGGTGAGGCTGGCGGAGGCACCGATGTTTTTGCAGAATACCTTCCAGACTTGAGATGTGAATTGGGATCCTCGGTCCAACACGATGTCCGTAGGGATGCCATGTATCTTGAATACCTGGTCAAACAGGACTTCGGCTGTCTCCAGAGCCATGGGGAGCTTGGGCAAGGCCACTAGGCAGACTGCTTTGGAAAACCTGTCGATGACGGTTAGAATGACGGACTTGTGGTTTGACTACAGAAGTCTTGTGATGAAATTGCCCAGGGACGCCCAGGGACAGGGAGAGGCTGCAGGAGACTAGCCGGTGGTTGGTGGGACGACTTGCTTTGGGCACAGGTGGTGCAGGCCGCCACATACTCTTTAACATCACTGTGCATGGTGGGCCACCAGAAGTACCTGTGGAGCAGGGTTAGCGTTCAGTGCGCACCTGGGTGACTGGCAAACTTGGAGGTGTGCCCCCATTGGAGGACGGTGGGCCTGACTGAGGTGGGAACATACCTGCGATCCAGAGGGCCTCTCCCAGGAATGGGTTCCTCGCCCTGCGCTTCTTCGACCACCCGGTGGACCTCCCAGGACTATCAGGCAACCAGGCGGGCCGTATGGAGGATGGTGTCGGTGGTATCCGAGGACTCTACAGGGGAGACCTGGCAGGAGAGGGCATCAGGCTTGATGTTCTGGGTGCAAGGATGATACATGAGGGTGAAATCAAATCTTGAGACAAACAGGGCCCAGCGTGCGTGGCCGGAGTTTAACCTCTTGGCCATCTCGACGTAAGCCAGGTTCTTGTGGTCAGTTCAGATGATGAATGGGTGTTCGGCCTCCTGGAGCCAGTGCCTCCACTCCTCTAGGGCCAGTTTGACAGCCAGTAGCTCCCGGTTGCCATCGTCATAATTGGCTTCGGCTGGGGTGAGGCGGCCAGAGAAGAAGTTGCAGGGATGCAGCTTATTATCTGAGCCAGTGAGCTGGGAAAAGACGGTGCCCATGCCAGAATCTGATGCATCCACCTGCACGATGAACTGTCGTTGAGGGTCCAGCTTCGCGAGGATGGGTGCAGAGGTGAAGAGCTGCTTGAGCCTCTTGAAAGCCTGATACGTGTCAGCCGTCCACTGGAACGTGGTCTTGGTGGAGAGGAGCTTGGTCAACGGCACCACTACCTTGCTGAAGTCCCGGATAAAGCGACAGTAGAAGTTAGCAAACCCGAGGAACCGTTGCAATTCCTTGCGTCCCGGGGGAGTATGCCACTCTGCCATGGCTCTGGATCTTGGCTGGGTCCGTCCAGATGCACCCTCTCTGAATGATGAAACCCAAGAAGGTGACAGAGTTCACGTGGAATTCACGCTTCTCGGCCTTCACGAAAAGACGATTCTCCAGGAGTCTAGAGAGGACTTGGCGGACGTCTAGGTATACAAATGTAAAACGGTCCAGGTAATCCCGCAGGACGTCACTTATAAGGGCCTGGAAAACAGCTGGGGCGTTGGACAATCCCTGATCCTCGAAATGTCCCAGAGGTGTATTACAGGCTGTCTTCCATTCGTCCCCCTCCTTAATTTGCACAAGATTCTATGTACTGCGAATAATCTAGTTTAGTTGAAATTGTGGCCCCTTGGAGGAGGTCGAAGGCTGAAGAAATTAAAGGTAAAGGGTACCTGTTGCATTCCGTGATGGCGTTCAAGCCTCGGTAGTCGATACATGGGCAGAGAGTCAAGTCAAGTCAAGTCAGATTTATTTATATAGCGCTTTTTACAATGGAGCATTGTCTCAAAGCAACTTTACAAGTTTAGATTATCTCCTCATAACTACGTCCAGTCCCAAATTGAGCAAGCCTAGGGCGACAGTGGCAAGGAAAAACTCCCTAGTTCTAGGAAGAAACCTTGGGAGGACCAAGACTCAAAAAGGGACCCAACCTCCTTGGGCAGCGTAGATGATAAATCAAGAGCGAACTAAAGTCATGGAGTCAAGAGAACCGTCATTCTTAGGGACAAAAAAAACAGCCCCTAAGGGTGACATGGATGAGCCCAGAGGTCAGGCACTCAGAGATGTAATCCTCCATGTATAACCGGTTGGTCAATAGGGCAGCGCCGGGGAGCAGGTTGATCGCACAGTTGTAGGGGCAGTGCGGAGGGAGTCTATGGGCACGGTCCTTGCATAAAACCTCCTGGAGGTCGTGGTAGTGCTGAGGTACCCGGTAGAGGTCTGGTGGGTCCTCAGGTCGAGAAGTGTGGGGCCCAGCTCCAAGCTAAGGCATGGCAGAGACAAGACAGCTTTCGTGCCAGGATTCACTCCATCCTGAGATACCACCCCGCCTCCATGGTCAATGGTATGGTTGTGCAGAGCCAGCCAGGGATGTTCGAGGACCAGAGGAATCTTAGCATGGACAATTTACCATGGAGGATTTATACAAAAAACGACACAGATTACAAAACATTATTTTAAACCACAGTGCATTAAAATCGTAGTGCTAAAGATTAAATATGGAGATTTTATAAATGTTGTCAGGGGATGAATAATCGTCTTTAAAGGTAACCTACTAACAACTGAATGTTTAAACAACTTTAACCCGCTTTAATAGAGCCTGGACTTGATTTTGATTTACAGATTCAAGTCTTTCTAAAATTACGAATCGACTCTTCACACTAAACGAGTAATTGTGCTATGAGCCATGTTCTCTAAAGGAGTCGAATCTCGTATTGGAGGCTATGGATAAAGCAAGTCGATTCCACACAAGATTGATTCAGTTCAAGTTACGTTAACATACATAAAACCAGAAGGTGGGTATGAAGTACACACACACACACACACACACACACACACACACACACACATATACGTAGCATGACATAAAGGAGTGAATTCTTATAGAAGTCTTAGTTTTAAGAGATAATTCTAAATCTTTAATAAAAAATAATTTTCTTTCATATTAGCTTTTGTTTAGACTCTGTCCTTAGAATGTGAAGGTAATTTTCATCAAACCACAATCTTTGTTAAAGAATATTTACACAGAATTCTTGGAAACCACAAGATATACTTGTTGATATCCATTAATCATTATTTAATCAATTTGGCTTGAAGTGCCTTTACTTTATTAATTGTATTTTTTTTTTACTTCCTATTGATGCAAGTCCTGTTGTACTTAAATTTTTCAAATATTAAAAATTCATTTAACTGTCACTGTCCTGTCTTAGTTTGCTGCCGGGTACAACAAAAACTGAAGAACCTGTAACTAAGGTTGAGTAAAAATGAGTGTTAAGAACTCACTCTGTATGTATACATTAATAAACCGGTTTATTTAACTGAACCTGAGTTCAATTAAATGTAACCTAAACGTACAGTGTTGCTCAAAAGTTTAGAATTTTCTGTTTCTCTGCTTACATGAGCTAAAACATCAACAGATTTTCAACACAAGTCCTAAAAGTAGGTAAAGAGAACGCAATAAAATAAATGAGATAAACTTATTATACTTGTGCATTTATTTATTGAGAAAAATGATCCAATATTAGAGAGCTGAAAGTGGTAAATGTATGTGAACCTTTGCTTTCAGTATCTGATGTGCCCCCCTAAACATTTCCTGTAACTGTTGATCAGTACAACAGCTTGGAGGAATTTGATCCCATTCCTCTGTACAGAACAGCTTCAGCTCTGGGATGTTCGTTCAGGTTCTTCCACAACATTTCTATTGGATTGAGGTCCGGACTCAGTTCATGGATAGATATCATGATATTTTCCTTTAGTATGTGCTGCTATAATTCAGAACTTCTTGTTCTATCAAAGATGGCAAGTCATCCTCTCCCAGACGCAGCAAAACAGCAAACCACGATACCACCACCAAGTTTCAAAGATGGGATAAGGTTCTTATGCTGGAATGCAGTGTTTTTCAGACCAAATCACTGAAGTTATTTCGGCAGTGTTAGCATTTTCTTACACAGTCGAGGAGACTACGGGAAATTGTATTATTGCTTTTATTTATATTCTGTAGAATTTGCAAATCTTCATTAACAGGGAGAAAATACACTCCATAATTCCCCAGACAGTCTTCGTTTAAGATCTTTATGTACAATTGATATCAAAGCCCTCATAACGACATCACATTTAAAAAGCCGTTTCAAATATATATAAAGTTAAAATCGTATATTTAAACAGTCACACTCGTGTACCTCGTGTTTTACATACAAGGAAGCTGGGGAAAAATGTGCAATAAAAGAAAAAAACATAACAAACAGTAAATGAGGAAAGAAAAAAAAACAACAAAAAGGCTGTAGTTTATAGAATTAGTGAATATTTATATTAAGACATTCATTTCTGTTAAATAAATATTGAGACGTTCTCCATTAACATAGTCAATATTACCTTTTAAGAATTTTCCTAAGCTCAATATCAGGATATGAAAATCTTACCAGACTGATGCTTTGGTGCTTTGAGCTTTCCACAAACGTCCTTCACAACGCAGTTGGCCATCGTTATACAATTTCTACATTTACACCTATTCTGAATTCAGAGACATTACATACACGCTACAAAAACAAACATTTTAAAACAAATGCATTTCTAGTGAATTATCATGACTTTTCAATTTATACACTCATTACAAACAGAGCTGCATGACCACAGAAAACAGGTGAAGTGGAAAAACACAACACATGGAGCTTTAGGGAGGAAAAACAGATGGTGAGGGAGAGCATAAAGCAGGAATCCTTCATGAATCAAGCATTTAACAGCACATGACCAGGGTGGAAGGAAAAAAAAGGGTCAGATTGTGAAAGAGTGGCTCAGGGAGCATGAGCCATCATTTTCACGTATGGATTGGCCACCACAGAGTCCAGACCTGAACCCCATTGTGAATCTTTGGGATGTGCTGGAGAAGATTTTGCACAGTGGAACAAATTTCCTATCATCAATACAAGATCTTGGGGAAAAATAAATGCAACTCTGGACAGAAATAAATGTTGTGACATTGCAGAAGCTTGTGGACAAGATGCCACAGTGAATGAGTGCCATAATCTAAAGCTAAAGGCGGTCCAACCAAATATTACAGTTGGTGACCCTTTTTTTGGCCAGGCAGTGTATCTAAGGCCAATACCAAATTGGAGTAAGCCTAGAGCAACAGTGGCAAAGAAAAACTCCCTAAACATTTTAAAGGGACAAACTTAGGAGGACCAAGACTCCAAAAGGGACCCATTCTCCTTGGGTGGCTTAGATGATAAACATAAGAACGAAACTTAATTTATCAAATAAGTCTATAGTAATAGTTCAAAAAACAAACTAACTAAATATTAACAGATAAATAAAATATTGAATAAAACAAAGTAAAAAATAAACATATCATTTACAGGTGCATCATTTAGTCTGATACGAGTCACTTTAGGATCTGTGGGGGTGGAACTAGTACAGGAATACAAACTTTGAGAGAAAACAGAAAATGTAGTTAGTTATTGTTAAGAGCACAGAGTCTTTTAACAATCACTGATGCCATGTGTAGCATGAGACTTCGGCAGCATTAGCTATAGCAGCATAGCTAGAAAGAGGAAAACCAGAAGGTAACAGCCAAGAGGGATCACATGAGACATCAGCAATCCAACGTCCCAGATCACCACAACATTTTTGACTATGAACCTCCAGCTTTGCTCTTAATCTAAGGCAAGGACGCACAAGTCAAGATCTAGAGGACCAAAGCCCAGCCCAGACGGACCACCCACCAGATACTCCCGGCCACAGGACAAGGCATGCAGACCAGACATGAGCCCAGAGTTCGGTCGCAGTAACCTGAGAAAATGTGTTTATCCAACGTACCTGCTGTTGCATATGGGACATTTGAGACACAGGCCCACAGCCTACCCTTTGTTCAGCCTTTGTTTAACCTTTTCTTGATGTGTATGGGAGACACAAAATACACTTGTACACTCTTCAAAAGCTTGTCTTAATACAGCTTTGGTATCTAAACTTCTTATTACTGTAACAGTGGATTAAGTAAGTGAACTGCTGACTTGTGTCTCATTTCATTTGAGCATTGTCTTGGGCCCTATGTAGCTTCTTATTTTTACTCCAGTGAAACAGAAGCCATGGCTGAGTCATCAGCTGTTACTAACAGTTTCTGCTGAATGTTGCCTGGGTTGATTCTGCTTTATAATAATGAGAACAGTCTACATGTTACACAGAACAGCAGACTGGATCATTGCATAGCAGCTTTCATTTTAAAGTGCTATCAGCACACACTGTATGTAATATCTTCACCATTTTCCACATTTAAACTTGCGATTTGAATTTTTTTCCTCTGTGTGCTTTATCCTCATTAACTTTGAAGAACCTTTTCATTTAGATTCCATCTTCCGTAGATATAGGGGAGACCGGGTATGGTTGTAGCACATTTTGCTTCAGCACCTGTAACTCTCTGAATTTTTGAGCTAGAGTTCACAAACTTTTATACAAAGTAAACACATATGTTTACTACAAATGGCGCTAATTCAAACCTCTCTGTGATTACCACAGACCTTGTGAGTTGATGTCAAATACATGGTGTTCCTTTGTTACAACCTACCCCCACTACCGGGTAGGTTGTAACACATGCTGGGGTAAGTTG
>JAJAGP010000586.1:258007-353605 GCA_025084515.1 Ancistrus triradiatus | reverse complement strand
GCCAACGTTCGCTTCAGATCGGTTCAGGACTGCGTTACGCCAAATCCAAGCCTTGCTCGATGCACAGCGATAATTCAGACTTCATGCCTACGGACGATGATCTTTATCCCCGTCCTTCACATAGGGTGCACATTCCAAACGGAGGTTCCATTTCCTGTCCTGTCGTTTCCCCTTCCTGTTGCACGTGTGGGCCACATGCTGCTGATGCAGTGGAACGCGGCACACACTTCCTGCGCGTTCGCACGCACGCAAAGCCACAGCCGCCTTCATAGTCACCGCCGTCCTCTCCAGGAAATCTAACCAAACGACAGGATTCATTCTATGCAGCATGTATAATGTGGGTACAAATCAGAGAATATGTCTCCAATGTCTCCAAAACACTAGGGGGAAGGAAAGGATGGAGAAATCACTCCAGCAGATATGCTTCCACAGCTCAAGAGTCCAACACATGTTGGACTCATGCTAACCTGCCTCTGCAAGATGAAACCCAAGCAGAATTCATGATCGTTCCGGGGGGTGGTTTGGAAGATGGTGGTGAGTTTCTGTAACTCAGGACAGACCAGTACAGCAATTGGTGTAAATGGAAGTTCCTGACGGACATGAGAGCAACCTGAAGGCCATTTTTTTGCATTTATGGGACCCTACATTAACCTGGTGCCCTGTTCAGAGTATACCTGAGGGAGGTGATCATCCTCCAGTGATGCACTGGCAATCAATGTTTTTAAAGCAGTGGTGAGTAGTCCCATCAAGAGCGTCCATGTTCTCCAGATACAGCGAATTTAACAATGCAACGACTCATTGAACCCCATTTCAAAATTTTCAAAATTTAAAAAATTACATTTTCAATGTTATCTTATAACATCTTAAAAAAAATTTAATCAGGAATCGTTCATGAATTGGAAAAGAATAATATATGAATACAATGAAAGTGAAGGAAACGAACGTGTGTGTGTGTGTGTATATTAAGGGGATTATTAAAATACACTATATGAACAAAAGTATTGGGACAGACCTCTTAATCACTGTTTTAACATCAGCACAAAAACTGCACCGGGAGCTTCACAGAATGCAAGCCTTATATCACCAAGCATAATGCCAAGCATGCTGCCATTGGACTCTGGAGCAACGGAACGTGTTCCGTAAAGAGACAAATCACACTTCTCTATCTGCCAGTCTGATGAACTCAAATGGAAATTTCAAGCCGGGCCCTTTTGTCCAAAATCAGTGTCTGACCCCAGAAATGCTCTTCACACACGGTCCAAAATCTTGTAGAAAGCCTTCTCAGAAATGTGGAAGCTGTTATAGCTGCAGCTCCATATTAAGGCCCGTGGATTTAGAACGGGACATCATAAAAGCTCCTGTAGGTGTAACATGCAGGTGTCCCAATACTTTTGTTCACAGTGTACCTCATACATTACAGCCGGGTTAGAAAGTCGGGATATCAATGCTTGGCCGTACTTAAGGACACAACCCTAAACACTCCTGTTGGGTAAATGATAGGCTGCACTCCAGGCGATTCGAGAGGTGTTCCAGCAGGCATTTTTGGACTAACCAAAGCAGCCAGACTAAATCTGGTGATCACATGACCCTTTACATTTAACATTTAGGCTTTTTAGTAGACGTTCTTATTCAGAGCGACTTACAGCTGATCCAATGAAAGTAACAGAGTTAAGGATTTTGCTCATATGCCCAGCTGGACAGTGCTGGGACTTGAACAAAATGCTGGGCCGCCAATCTGCAGTTCTGCATGATCTGGGGTTAAACAGATTCTTTCATGTACAGAGTTTGAAAACAGGATCTGTTTAATGTTTTCATATCTGTAGCCACTCCAGGCAGCGCTGCTGTCGACACTGATGGGCCGTTAGACAAGCTCGGGCTTATAAAAGAGCTCCATTATCTCGGAGACTACGTGGAATTCTACAGGATATATATTTTTTTAACCACAGGTACATCACCCAGCACACTTACACTGACTGTATATGCCATTTCGAATTTGCATGATCTGCCTTTGTGAAAAGCTCCAGTGTGTTCATCTGCAGCGCGGCCGAGGCTGAACCTGAAACCCCAGGCAAGTCACGTGACAGCAAAGTGAGCACAGACCTGCAACCGCACAAGCGAGGTACGTTTAAAACCAAAGGTTTTGCAAAAATCAAGAAACCTCTGCGACGGGAAACGCAAATCGCAGCGTACTCCAAGCAACGGCTGTTAGGTCAAAGTCGGGGACTAGTAACAGGAAGTCTGTTCTGTACCACACAAATGAAAAAATGCTGCCTGTGGGGCATGCAATTACAAACCAATTAGCTCGCTTGCTTGATGGTTTAAGCTCAAGCGTTTCCTGCCATCCAAGGCTCCACAAAGAAAGACCCTAGAGCTCTGGAAAAAATTAAGCGACCGCGGCAAAATGATCAGTTTCTCTGGTTTTACTGTTTATAGGTTTGTGTGCATTTGAGTGAAATGGGAAAGTTTTGTTTGAGTCTTTTTATTAAATTACTGACAAATTCGCTGTCGACGACAACGGATCAAAACAACAAAGGGGATGCTGCGTTTCCAGACCTCAACTAATAATACAAAGCAAAATTTATAAATAATATTTGAACTTGGGAAAGTCCAGAAAACAATACTTCAATCCAAGCTATCATGTGTCTTGTACTTTTGGTCAGTCAATCAGATCTGCCTCAGGTGATCACTAATCAGATGGTCCTGAAGTAGAATCAGGCATGTCTGTGCTGGAATAAAATGGCTGTTCGACAAAAATATGTGGTCTCTCCGCCCTCATAAAGCAGCCGCTCTTAACCATTTAGTCTGCCGGTCTCACTTGACGTGAAAACCAGCCGGAATAATCACTTCTTTCAGTTACTTCTTTTCTGTAACTCTGCTAGTTACCTAGCAGCGGCATGGCGCTTAGCGCTGCCGCCTCCCAGCTCCAGACCAGGGTTCAAGGTTCCCGGCTCGGCTGCTGCCTGTGCGGAGTGCGCATGTGCTCCCCATATCTGCGTGGTTTCCTCTGAGCGCTCTCGTTCTCTCCCACGTCTCAAAAAACATATCGTTGGTCAATCACCTCAAAGAGTCTCCCAGCATGAGTGCCCCACTATGGAGCACTGGGTTAAGCTGGTACAGAACGTGAGGGAGGCTTCAGGCTCCACAATGTATAATATTAGTGACGGGCCGAGCCACATTTACAGATACAGATACCCCCGTTTTTTGGGGTTGGCATCGTTAAGTGGATCAGCCCTGTCTGTCTGATATCCGAGGAGTGTATGGCATCAATATCGGACCCGATACTGATACAGCACTGGACCGGACCCACTCCTAAATGATATGGGTGGCTGGAAGCTCCAACTAAATCATTTCTTAGGTTAAAGGGAAGATTCTGAATGAAGGCAAACAGAGCTGCACCTTTACACCAGGAATTCAAAGGAAAGAATGTGGAACAGTCTAGATTTAATTTGCCATGTGGAACGCACTTGCAGGAATTCTTCTGTAAGCACTTAGTTACAGGTAAGGCAAAACGCAGGGTATTAGAGAGAATTCCAGGATAAAGCATCGGTACGCTTCCAGCTAGACGAGCGAGCATGCACTGGACCTTCATAAGGCTGCTCTATGACAGTGTATAGTTAGACATAAAATGACCGGATGCATTGGTGGTCCAGTGGCGCACCGGTTCCCATGGTAGTGTCCAGCCAGGTCGGGATCCCTAAGAACCACTTCCAGGACAGGACAGACACCGAAGCCCCCGTGACTCTGACCAGGAAAAGCAGGGCTAACCCCCCATCCTGATGAGGGTCGAGAGGGAGGGTCTGGAGCCTAAACCAAAATTGAAAGGGCGCCAGTTCATTGCAGGGTTCTGTAAACGCACCACCTGACTGTCCCATCACCAACCCCGATGGACATTCAAATCGAGGTCCTTGGGAACCTCGTTTCCAGCAGCTGGCACTTACCACCAAGCTGCACTTCAATAAAACCGTTTATATTTTGACCCATAAAGGGTTAATATCAGGCTAGAGAGCAGAACAAACTTGAATTCGCTTGCAACCCACTCAGGCAAAAGGTTCACATAGCAAGCATGCAACTACGAGACTGTTCTGGTGTGGTTGTTAAGGTACTGGCCCACTGACCAGAAGGTCCAGGGTTCAAGCCACGACTGCTTGTACCAAACACTGTAGGACTGTCTCAAGTGTAAGTTGCTAGTGAACGCAAATGTTGACAAACCGGATCGAAAACGTTTCGCACAAAGGGAACCTACATCCATTATTAACCGAGGGCAAATCCCTACCTGGTCCCTGTATATTTGAAACCTCACCTACTTTCAATGATGTCAGCTAAATATACCAGTCGTTCTAATTGGTCTTTCCACCTGCTATGGGCAGTTTGTCTGAAGCACCTCATCACCCGTACCACATTTTCTACTCACAGTCTGTGTCAGTTACAGTTTCGAGACAAAGACTTGGTCAGCAGCTGTGGTCCTGAGCCTATGCCGGAAATTCATCGTTCGCATGCAAAAGTGATCCCTGTACGAAACGCCAGCTTATCACAGGGCGCACCGACCAACTCCGGGGTTCGATCCCGGGTTCTCTAAAGCAAGCCCTTACTCCCAAACCATTGGACCTGCTTGGCAGGCGTCTTACGCCACTTAAGGTTTGTTTTTGGTCTTTTGCTCATTATGTTCAAATAACTTGGTGTATCGCCTGTCCCGAAGGAGTACCCATGGGCAGCAGATGGAGGACGGTGGCAAGTAGGAATACGAACATGTTTAATGAAGGGTGTAGGCAATTTCCACGATGTACAGCGTCCCGTTTGCAGCACCGGCAATGGAGAGACAGTGCCAGATAGCAGACACGGGCTTTTAACTGAAATGTAGGTCAGAGTTTCAGAAGGGTTTAAGACCTTTAGCACACACACCAGGCGATTTTATCATCTCCATCAGTGGCATCACCTACTCCTCCAGGGTTACATTAGTGCACCGTAGTAATTTGCACTAGTTAGTTAGCTAACGGTGCACACACCCAACCAGCACACAAGTTCAACTTGTACACCGGTTCACAACACATTGCGCTACTTAATGATACCTAGTTAGATAAGTTACTGACTACATGTTCAAACATCCTGGCTACTGTAGCCCATCTGATCAATAATCTCTGGCCTAGAGTTAAGTTAACATTTAACTCTTAGGTTAGCTTAACAGGTAGCGTTAGTGGCCAGCCAGCTGGTTAGGATAACTACCTAAAGTAAGCTCCATGGCGTTAGTTCATTAAAGGGCACTTAACATTATTCCAGGCTTGAAAGTGATAAAACAAAATTAGCCTACATTTCATATAGTATCTCATTACAGCGGGCTTTGGTGGCTTAAGTAAGCGTGTGTTAGCTGCTAAGCTAACCGACCCCCACCCACTTTCCGACTAGGCGATAATCTACCCGATAACGGTCACCCGACTTCGCCGGGGCGTCGCGGAATTTAGAGGAAATTGTGCCAACTCGAAATAAACACTCGCGTCCTCATAAAGGATACGAAAAAAAAGTCTAAACTTTGTCGCTTTTCTAGAAATGCCAGGTAGGCTCGATCCCAAATTGCTCCCTACCCCATACATAGGCACCCTCCAAACCCGTGGTGATAATGCCTTCTCCACCCCGCGTAGTGCACTCCGCCTTGAGCGCACAGGCAATTCGGGACGCGGCCCAGGTGGTACTCACAGTATGCCGGAGCAGGACGTACACACGAAGGATCCGACCGTCATGTTGGCGTAGGTCGGGCCGCGCTGGTCGCAGTCGAAGCACTTTCTGTTGGGCGGCAGGCTGGTCATTTCTCTCAGCAGCTTCAGGTGCTTCTCCTCCTGTTTGCGCTTCGCACTCGCCGCCATACCGGGAGAGTTTGCAACGTGAGCACGTAAAATAAAGTCAAAACGGGAACAGGAAAGCAGCGGCGCCAAGTCGCGAACACGGAGCGGGACGGGTCTGTGGAGGGACACGGAGTAGGACGACCGAGAGACTGATAGGAATTTAGCGGCGGGGCCTCACGTTTCCCATCGAGGGGAGAAAAAGACAACCACTTGGTCGCCAGAGGGAGCTCTCCCAGCGCAATGCGCAAAACCACCCAATGTGCAGAGTTCAGCGCTGTGATGACCTGAATCGTTGCTTAGTCAGGGAAGGATGGGAACGATAAAACCCGAAGGTCGTGTTGTTCGATTCAAACCCAAGTAATATATCCCTTTAAGCATAGTGAACATTAACGATACCTCCGTAATGTCACGTTTTACTCTAACAAATAATTACAACCACCCACTTGTCATTTTTTATGTGTTTCAAGTCAAACAAAACTTATTAAACTAGCTCAAGTTTAGTAACCTATATGTACTGATAAGACTTAATTACTAGTCGTTTACAGAAGTTAATGGTTTAATGGTTCCCGTCGTTCAAACGTCCTTAAATTATCCTGAACCGTATCCCTTAATATATACGACATCAGTCCATTGTAGAGTGGGGCTTCAATGCAGTTATGTGATAATCCGAATGTGATCCCATCACGAAAAACTCTTATGCGTACTCCATATCCTGCAACTGTGAACTGACAGGGCTGGTGGGATTCATAAATTGCAAGGAGGAAAACCATGTTTCCAATTAGCTCTGGTGTATGGAAAAGACTTTTAATTTGCCCATCAAACAGCTTGGATTATACCAACATACACACACACCCACACACCACCCACAACACCCACACACAATGAGAGTCAGATTTACAACAGCAATATAAACTGAAGCCCAAGAACGTGATGAAAAACACCTGGTGCTGACGAAAAGATTTTTATGGACATGTGGCAGAGCTGATTGGATGTTTCAGGTTTCCTCTCGGTCAGCGGAGAAGTCGAACGGTTTGCGGTTTTCCGTGTAGCCAAAAAAGTTTCCTCATAGCCCACGCGGGCCTGCTTTCCTCCTCCGCGGGCCGACAGGGTCTCGCCAGGCCCCGTACGCCAGCAGCTTGCGATCACTAACACACAGACCACACACAACACCATAATTAACTAGTGACTAAAATAAAAAAAAAATCAAAAGGGATTGGTTTGCCCCGTCCTTGACCCACCGCCCTATATAACTCAGGATGGCCTCTGGCGAGGACAACCCCAGGAACTCACACCCCCTGGACTTTCAGTTCTGAGGTCTCTTTCCTGTGCTGTCTCAGGTGCCAGGACCTCTTGGTCTTGTCTCTTGCGAGAACCAGGGAACAGCCTTCACTTCGCTAGAAGTGGGATACAGACCAGAGAGCCTCAGCATTGAGAACCTGGGCTGAGATGGGTCTGAGAAGTAGTGAAAGAGGCTGGGCATAGGAAAAGGACCAGGCTTGGCACTGAAGAGGCAAAGGGTGTGTCACCTTAAGGTTTGAGATGGTGCGAGTTCAGTTTTTTCGGAGACACTCCAGTTAGCAGACCAAGAGGTCGTTTCAGAAATCCTGTTAACAGATGCAGTTGCGTTTAGGTTTTGGACCCCCTTTAGATCCACTGTTGTTCCCTTAACCCAGAATGACTTGGATTGTACACCGTCTCTGAAATGATCCTATCACTAGTTAGCACCGCAGCTGCTGACTTACCAGTAGAGGCCGACGACGTAGAGCGGGAGGACGGTGCTGGCTCCTGCCGACTGCATGAGGCGCGGTTCAGGAAGCGACACTCCTGTGCGCTTCAGCTCGTCCACCAGCAGCCCCATGGGGTTAACCACTTTCCACATGTCGAACAGGTCCTTCCCTATCAGCTGCGTCACCAGGAAATCCTGCAGACACCCAAACCAAACCGCTGTGGTCCCAGAACGTTATGGCAATGAAATCAGTGTCAGAACCGGTTCGTCTTACCCTGATGAAAAGCTCCGCCCTCTTTGAGCCGCTGCTGCCTTCCAAGGCGCCAGTCACGGCGAAGAACGTCTGCCGGAGGACGTCGTCCGGGACGGGAAACTCGGCCGTCATTGCCAGGTCCTCCACCGCCAGGTTCCGCGCCACGTGGCACACCACCTCAGGTCCCGTCAGGTGACCCACGATGGCTTCCACGCCTTCGTCGGGCAGCTCGGGGAAGTTTGTCCTGCACCAGGTCGTGAGGAATCTCTGTAGGTTGAAGAAACTGTGTTATACTGCCTGCTTCCATGTCGGAAAGTTGAAGGTGCTACCGAACCATCTAACCCCAAACATCTCAGGGCGATTGTCCAATCTTTTCTCACGGCAGTCATGGGAATGCAAACGAAAGAGAGCCTTTCTTGGACAGTGCATTTATGTGCAGACTCCATTCACTGCCAGTGAAGCCCGTGCTTGGCTCAAACGACACGTTAAGAGCTGTATCTCCAATTAGTGAATCATTAGCAAATACACGATCGCGCCACAGACACCCAGAGACACACAGGCTTCACTGGATGTCTATTAAGCTCAAATTCGATTTTAGAGAGAGATTTTGATGCCACACTGTCCATCAGAAGGCGTTTTAGCTTGATGGACAAAGTGTGATATGGCAGTGATTAAAGCATAATATAGAGACTTTGCAAAACATTTCATTGCTGCATTTCAACAACCTTGTAGGGGAAGCCGAGCTTCCTGTTTTGCTTTAAACACTGCTTGAGCAAGAAGGAGGTCAACAAGAAACTGGAACGGTTTGAAGCAAGTTATTGATTTGCTGAGTCTTCCTTTGTGGCAGGCAGCCAGGGTGTGACGTGCGCGCACACACACACACACACACACACATTCCCGATCGCTGTCTCATCACCAATAGCAAATGGACAGTTGCGCAATGCAGGCGTGTTAGTAACCGAGGCAACGTCGTTTCATTCTTGATTAGTTCATCATTTCCTTAGATTGAATGTGAATCACACTGGACTTTTGCCTTTCTGTGCAGAAGAAAGCTAATTAAAAGGTGCTCGGGTGGCGCTGCTGTCTAATACCCAAGCCTACCACTACAGCCACCCGGGTTCGGGGATAGACTCCGCCTAATATTTAAACATCGCCAATTGATCAGTAATGGCTGGGGTGACAGAGGCAGGATAAGAACCAGCATCGAGAACGTTCCTCAGGTCAGACCAGCATGCTCTGGGACATGAGAGGATAAGGGTTGGGAAGGCCTGAAAGGCCCTGGCACTTGGCACATGATGCAGACCAGAGGTGCCCCTGTCTCACCTACTTATCCCATTTACCCATGTTATATCAATTAGCCCCCATGTAACAAAACATGCATTAGGTCAACTGATCTCGCTAAACAATATCAGTTTGCATACACAAGCCCTGGTATAGATGGTCACCCCCCCAGGGTTGGTTCCTGCCTTGTGCCCTGTACTGCCAGTTAGACCCCCCTCCCCCCTCCCTTCCCAGTATAATGTGAGGAAGGAAAATGAGTCAGCGAGTGTAAGGACCGCCCGTGACTAGCGTTCACATTGAAATCCTCACCAGCGTGAATTTCTGCCCATGGTCCTGCAGCTCGGTGTTATCTTGGAGGTTCAGGGCGACCGCCCCCTCATCCAGGTCGAGGGAGCGTCGCCGCTCTTCCTCGGCACGCACGTAGCACGGGTTCACGAACGCCGTCTTCAGCAGATCCGTCGAGAAACGCTCCTTCAGGCGAGCGCCGAACGCCTGCACCTCAGCATGGTAATCCCAGTTGGGCTGCTGCGAGCTGGACACAGTGCAGTACAAGAACGGTCAGGGATTGATGGACCCTACCCACGTCCTTATGCTTTATTCATGACAACCTCACTGTGTGACCGCAAAGGTCTACGGACCTAACGCTAAGAACCTACTTGGATGGGGAGGTGTAGATGAAGAGAACCCCTGAGGACGTCGCACCCCATCCCAAATGCAGACAGCAGTAAAATCTAATATAGATACCTGCCAATATTACACTCCTGTCTAAGTAGGTGGGGTTTCTGAACATGCTGGAAAAAGGACGACAAACTTTCGCCTAGTCAGGGTCTTGAGTCCAGCACTTATCCCCAAAGAACACGGGTGACCATGGTGGGGCACCTGTTCATCACAGCAGTCTCTGTCTGTTTCAGACACAGCCGATCATGCACGTATGACACCAGACCCTGCCAGAAGAGACAGCTGGGACTCGAACCCATGTTGCTGTGGTGGTCTAGCATGCTGGACCGCTGAGACACCTGAGCATTACTTACAGCACATTATGTATAGAAGTCAATAACTTTCTTGCTTTTTCCTGACCAGGGTCACGAAGAAACACACACCCGTGATGGGACTCCACTTCTGCAAGACATAGTTATTCCTGCCTGGACCTGTCTAAGGCACCACCAGGACTCGAACCCAGATCAGTGCAGTTGTAGGTTAACATCTTAGACTGGTGCATCCCCCAAGCATTCAGATACTGTACAATCACATTTAAACCCCACTTTTTCCTGGTCATGGATGCAGGTCTCCAGCACGGAAAAACACAACATGCCCTTGATGAGACACCAGTCCAGCCACAATCAGGTCCCTGCTGACATCATATCTCGTCCTGTGCCGGTCAGGATTTAATATACATTTAATCTAGTTCTGGTGGGGGTGTTGAGTCTGTATGATAGGTGCTGGTGTACCTGGCACTATACTTATACTTCTTCATTTGGCGTAGAGTTCACACTACACACACTCTACACGGGTCACCTGTGAAGTTTAGTCATCTACTGTATTGGGACGGAGCCCTTGCTAAGGTTCAACTGACCGTGGCTTCGGCGGCGGTTCGCCTTCTACCCTCCTCTTCCTCTCCATGAGCAGCGTGTAAGCCTTCATCCATCGCTTCTTCTCCCTGGTCTGCGTGAGCAACACGCCTCTGCACACATGCTGATATTGAAGCCCGACCGTCAACACACCGCGACTTACAAGCGCCCTGCACGCCGCCATGACAGTGCTCGAAACGGCCATGACAACATCCGGGGGAAATGGGGCTCCAATTGCGGTGCGGGGTTTTACTTTCCACCTGTCTTCCGCCTATTAACGCTCTTAACGGCTTGAGTTATTTTAAACTTGGGTTAAATGCCAAATAACAACAAGTTACAGCTGTGCAAAAGATATTCAGCAAGACGCATTACTTCATCGGTCCATCTATGTAGAGATTTAATCGTCTTTAAAAGACGCAAATACTGTATAAGGAAAGACAGATAAGTCAAACGCAGACAACAAGAAATCGTATTACATTTTCAGTCATTCGTTTTTAAGCCGCTTAATCCAATTCTGGATTAATAACTGGCAGCACGGGCATACACACACCTAGACAAGGCGCACGTACTTGCACAGTCTCACTGGGACACTTTTAGAGACGTCAATTGACCTAAACACAGGCCTTTTGAATGTGAATAGTGCTAACCAGTTGCGCCATTGTGCTGCCCGAATTACAGTATTATTTTCTGTTTTCCAGAGTGCACAGGCATGGGAAGGGTCCAGTGTACCCTGGACGGCATGCTGTTATGCAGCCCCGAGCCATAATTCACCTGTCCAGGCCATCTCTAAAACCACTCTAGGGAAAGCTAATTGGGCTTGCGTGTTACGCCCCGCCTGACCCAGCTCGAAGGCACCCCTTGGACTTGACACAACCCCCAAGCACACATCACTCAGTCAAATTAATTTCTATAGTTTTTACAACTGACTGTTATCTCAAAGCAGCTTTACAACTACCTAGGCCCACAACCATAACTGAGCAAGGGTGTCAGTGGCAAGGAAAAACTCTCTAAATTTCCCATTCCCAAACACCAAGTAATGTCATGTGCAATAATATGCTACTTCCCTGCTGTGCAATATGTACTGATAGCATCAGCACGCAGTTGTAAATGCCTGTAACTTCATATCATATTCTTATTGCATAGTTTCACCATATTTCATACATCTGTTTACTTTGCAGTTTTTTTTTTAAATAATCTACTAGTAGTTTTATTCCTGTATATTGTGGTCCCCCCTTCCCCTTGTGGGATAATAAAAGGCTATCTTATCTTATCTTATCTTATCAAGGAATTTGGAGGACCAAGACTAAAACAGAATAAAACTAAGCTACATAATTTAACAGTTTATTGTAAGAGTTTAAAATAAACAGAAGCTAAATCTAATAAAAAAGGAGAGAGAGAAGAGAGAACATAATTTAAGAAAATGTAATAAATTAAATAAAATATACTAAGATAGACGAATTAATAAAATAGAAGGCGACAGTACACATACTAATTAAAACAACTCTATTAAACATTTGCAGTATTATTATTCATTTTCAAAAATTTTGTTTCTCCGTTACTTTCCGATGATGTGAAACAAACAATTCAAATGTTGTGACACTATATGACATTTTAAGGCCATTCTTTAAAGGATGTGGAAGGAAACTTGCACAGTCATGGGGAGAACCTGCCGAAGAGCATGGTGATGTGGGCCATGGAAACCCATTCCATCAACAACCGAACAGACTATTCTTGGGCCCGGAAGTGAGGTGACCCTCTAATGCTAGGCCTTGAGAATGGTGAAAATGAAACACAAGCAAGAAAGAAAGAGAAGACACTGAGGTACGGCTGCTATTTATTGACACAGAAGTTCTCTACATTCATAATATGGTGGATACGACTGGGAGCAGAACAGACGGAGGAACACTGTGACTTTTTGTGCATCTGTACATAAATCACCGGGCGAGACGTTGAGAGGAACAGGTGAACAGGGTAACGCATCTGAAAGACTCATGGGTGACAAACGCAGAGCCCCAAGTGATTTGGTTACCGCCGGACAAATATCACTATACCATAAATAAATCATTGATTGCTATTGTTACATCGTGTCTTAAATACTGAGTGCATCCCTAGTGTAGAGTCCACACCGACTCACGCTGTCAGATCAGGCCTTTAGCAACCTAACAGTGCTGTAACGTGATCTGGAGATTCTTCCGCTCAGAAGCGAGTAGCATATGCACAAGAACATATATATACACACACATCTAGGTCGTGCCAACGTAATAAAAAAACAAGACGAGACACAAAGAACCGCTGCGTAACAGCTAAAATGAAATCACAAACGTCCGAAAAGAAGGAACGGTGGCTGAAAGGGCCGTCCTGTGCGAGCAGTGAGGCCTAGCTTTCAGACACAAGTGCACAGAGAGTACGTCCAGCTGATGACCGACACTTTGGCGGTGCTTGAGAGGAGGCGGTTAGCGCCGGAGCCATACCCAGCTGTTGATCAGCCAGAACGCCACGGTAATAGAGTACATGATCATCTCCCGCTTGGCGCGCTCTTTGTTCTCTTCCTCCAGGAGCTGCAGCCGGCGGTTCAGCTTGATGATCTGTACAGGCCATATAAAGAAAGAAATCAGGAAGCAAATCCCAAATACAGTGGTGCTTGAAAGTTTGTGAACATTTTAAAATTTTCTATATTTCTGCATAATTATGAACATCAGATTTTCACACAAGTCCTAAAAGTAGATAAAGAGAACCCAGTTAAACACGTGACAAAAATATTATACTTGGTCATTTACTGATTGAGGAAAATTATCCAATATTACATAAAAGTATGTGACCCTCTAGGATTAGCAGTTCATTTTTCAGGTTAAATGAGTCAGGTGTTTTCAATCAATGGGATGCCAATCAGGTGTGAGTGGGCACCCTGTTTTATTTAAAGAACAGGGATCTATCAAAGTCTGCTCTTGGAAGTGTATCATGGCATGGACAACAGAGGAGATCAAAAAGAGAGTTATTGATGCTTATCAGGCTGGAAAAGGTTACCAAACCATCTCTAAAGAGTCAGACAGATTGTGTACAAATGGAGGAAATTCAAGACCACTGTTACCCTCCCCAGGAGTGGCCGACCAACAAAGATCACTCCAAGAGCAAGGCGTGTAATAGTTGGTGAGGTCACAAAGGACCCCAGGGTAACTTCTAAGCAACTGAAGGCCTCTCTCACATTGGCTAATGTTAATGTTCATGAGTCCACCATCAGAAGAACACTGAACAACAATGGTGGGCATGGCAGGGCTGCAGGAGAAAGCCACTGCTCTCCAAAAAGAACATTGCTGCCCGTCTGCAGTTTGGTAAAGATCACGTGGACGAGCCAGAAGGCTATTGGAAGAATGTTTTGTGGGCGGATGAGAACAAAATAGAACTTTTTAGAACAGAGCTATCCCCTTGCCTATGGCCCCTCCGACATCAGCGAGGAGTCCTGCACGGGTTGGGAGACATCAGAAAGACTGGGGTCTAGCCCAGAAGTCAGATTTATTTCTATTGCACCTTTTACAATGGAGCACTGTCTCCAATTTTCTATCATCTTCTATTATCTAAGCCCAGTCCCAAGCCTTCCAATCTTTGTGAGCTTTAGCATATTTTAGCCTTTTTGCCCTGTTCCCCTTCTGAAAAAGATGTATCTTGGCTGCTATCCTTCCAAAAAGACCTGCAGAAGGGCCAACATGGTATCCCACTGAAGCTGCCTGATGCTGCCTTTGCTCAAGTGTAAGAGGAGTTCTACAGTCTTTCAATGCCGCACTCAAAGTTCCTGGATTTTCTGGTTGCATTCTAATAAAGAGACTGAGAAATAATGATAGCGTCCTTATACTATTGCTAAAACAACACTAACCAGAATTCGATTGTCCACAGGCACCCTAAAAGAGGAACAAATTTAGACACGGCTTCCTATTTCTACCCCTAACACATGACTTATTTATAGCAGGCGGTCACTGAGTCCACCACAGGATCGAGTATCAACATTTACATTTACATTTACAGCATTTAGCAGACGCCCTTATCCAGAGCGACTTACAATTGATACAGTCTTACAATCCCAGCAATTGTGGGTTAAGGGTCTTGCTCAAGGACCCAACAGTGGCAGCTTGGCAGAGGTGGGATTTGAACCCAGGACCTTCTGGTCCAGAATCCAGTACCTTAACCGCTAGGCCACCACAGTCCGTACCTGTCTCCTTAAAGCTGTGGCGTCGGCCACGGCCAGGTCGTCTCCGCCTTCTGTAGTCGTGTCCAGTGTGGACAGAGCGTACCTGCCAGAGAGAGAGCACTCTAATAAATACTGTATTCATACAAACACCAGTTTCACCCCTCCATCCACTCTGTGAAAGAACCAACGCAGACCAAAACTGATTGGGCATCACAGTACGTGTTCTCAGGGCAGAGGAACAGGAACAGCGTACATTACGAACGTCACGTCTGGGCCATACCAGGCAAGAACATGAGCCAGTGATTCTCAGTCCTGGTCCTGGAGCCCCAGCGCTCTGCACGTTTCAGTGTTTGCCCTAAAACGTCTCAACATCTCTGCACATCCACATCTATTAAACACAGAGCTTAAGCTCGAAACGCAGAGTGTCCGTCTCGGATGCGATGGAGCAAAATCAGAGCATTCAGGCACAGGAAATGAAACGCGGGACGAGGGAAAGTTACCTGGTATCATGCTGAAGACTAGAGGAGGTCGAACCCCCTCTAAGCGAAGGCTTACTGAGGAGCAGAGAGGAAAAACACACAGGAGGAAGACAGAGAGAGACAAGAATATAGGTTCATTTAAACTAAACAGAAAACGTCATTTTGTATTTACAATCAAAATTCATCCATCAAGGAGCAAAAGCAACACAGGACTGCACTTAAAGTCAAAACCAGCCCAAAGCCTGTTTGTGCACTTCTATCTAAGATTACTTAAGAGGTCTCGGGATGGTCTGGGGTGAGAGTGTGAGGATTTGGACAAGACGCTATAAGCCTCTCATAGTTCTAGGACAAATCCTAAGAACAGCAGCTATGTTCGGCAGCTCCTGTGGCACAGAGGTGCTGGGAAGAGCAGTTCCTGAGGACCTGGGTTCGAACTCCGGCCTGTGATTACAACGTGAAGGTAAGGCGGCGTGCCTGTGCCCAGTGAATTACGGAATAGACTCTTAAAACGGAGCTTGCATGCAGAGATTTTGGTCAAATTCCACTCAATCACTAAATCTGACAATAATGGTCCAAATGTACAGGTACGAGCTGCTTAAGGTCCATCCGATCAACGTCAATTCGCTTTAACATCTGCGGTCTTACGAATAAAAGCAGGAACTAAAAAATCTGCCTTACGCATAGCTTATTCACGTCTGAATGACAGCGCAGAAAAGGAGTACGAGCGGACCCCTGCTGGCGGAAAAGAGAATCGCAGTCTTGGAAGGCAGAAAACATGGTTTAAAGTTTTAGAAAAAACACAAACATTAGAATGACTGTATTGTACAGTACTGCACTTGTGCTTTAATTCATGTGATTGTTTAAAACAAAACACTACATGCAATACAGGTCCGGTCGACGCCCATCCCATCCAAATCTACACACCGATTAGGTCCTGGAACTAGAACCACCACCGACACCTTTCGACTACAGTAAAAAAAACGTGACGGGGTGGAAAGCGATCACCTGCGCTGGTTCTCATCCAGGACCTCCAGGAGCTGCTGGTAAGCCCGGCGGGTGCTGGACTGGAGGAAGGAGAGAACGCCGTTCACTCCGGAAACACTCCGAGCCTCATCAGGAGGACGACGGACCGACAGAGTGCGCAGGGGGGAGGGGGAGGGAGGAGAGATGCTAACCACAGAGAAAGAGGGAGCCAGTGAAACACAGAGAGAGAGAACGAGGGAAGCATTAAGAGGGAGGATATGAGAGTCACTAATGGACATATGAATAAAAGATAAAGAGATTAATATAAAGAAGAGGCAGGATGATGAGTGAACAGAGAAGGATTTGACATAGAGGGAAAATAAAAGCTTTAAAAGACTTAGAGTTACAACTAGGCTGTTAAGGAGTCGATTCCTTGACTGTGAATTCATATTTTAAAACGCATACTTGAGGAGCTACCTGAACCAAATCTGATTTACTGAGCAAACGTACAGGGCACATGAAAGAATGAAAACGCAAAGCCGGTTCCAAATGGCGTCACGAAACAACCGATGCTCCAGACAGCCATCTATAAACTGTTTACCTTCCTAAGAAGCCCCAAGCCTATAACAGTAGTCCTGATCCGTGGTGCCACTTCGAAATCCATCGTCTTATTGATGAATGAAAATAATTATACAGTTTTAAGGAACAGAACACAAGCGGGAGTGTATTTTATGCAACAGGTTTCTTTGTTTTTAACAAAATACGTCAAAGAAGCCCCGAATTTCGTACTGAACATGCTTTAATACTGACAATACCTTAGAACAAAAGGACGGTCCACAACAAATGAGGTAACAATGCCCTACCAGGTTTACCCAGGTACGCCCCGACTTACTTTGCGATAGATTCATTTAATAGGACGTTTAAAATGCCATCGCCCCTGCTTTAAAATGCAGAATTTAACTGACAAAGGCAAGAGGTTAAAGCTAAAGCACAGGCCTCTGCTATCATTCTTTAGCAACGAAGAAGCTTCCATTCAAAGAAAAGTTGAACAAACATTCTGTCATTTATACTTCTTAGGAATAAAATTGAAATCGGACAAGAAATTTGCTATGGGCGCGTCTCTGCTAAGCATAGTGTGTGTGTGTGTGTGTGTGTGTGTGTGTGTGTGTGTGTGTGTTGGCGTACTCACGAGGAGTCATTTCTGGAGACCTGGGCAGCGGAGCGCATGGCTGAACTCTCACTGACCGAGTACTCTCTGCGGGACCTGTTCTGGGAGCGGACCTGTGTGTGACCAGAGGGGAGATGAATCTCACACAGCATTCCATGGAGGACCACACAGGTCCCACCACCACACTGCGCTACACTCTATAAACCATCGTGGCATCTGTCCAGATTATTTCTAAATAATCCGCCTCACCTCGTCACTGGGCTGCTCCATCTCCAGGAAGTCGAGCGGCCGCTCGTTGAGGGTGAGAACCCGAGGCGGGGTCTTCAGAGACAGCGTCTCAAGTGGCGTCTCCTGGATGAGGTCCAGATCTCTGGGTCTGGAGAAGGGAGCATCTTCGTTGTCTCCTGCAGAAGCGTAGGAGAGGAGATAAAAGTTAGTGCCGCATAACGCTCCCTCATGCATCTGGTCTGCAGTCAGCGCTCTCTCGGACCTGCCACGATGATCCTGTCGGGGACGTGCATCATGTTGGAGTGCAGGGCTTCGTGAGGCGCGCTGCCAGCTTTCTCCTCGCCCGTGTACGGCGCTACCTTGAGCATCTCGGGCACCCGCATTCGCTGGCTGATGCCCTCCGTGTACTGCAGCTCGTAGTGGATCCGGTTCATCTCAGCTATCTCAGCGGTGGGAGACGGGAACGCCGCTTCGCTCATCTGCGAAAGATTAGATCATATTATATTCAGTTCCAACTGCGCAAGAACTTGCGCCAGCTGCTGCCGGGGGCACACATGGGGCCAATCAGATATGGGTCGAATGCCACTGCCTGCTAATATTGTTACTGACCACGAGACCTTTTTGACTACAAGTTATCATCTTCTAAGTGACTGAATTATTCAGATCTGACCAACCTGACCTACCAGAATAACTGGTCATTAAACAGAGAGAGAAACTGAAAGTGGTTCGAGTTCAGCTTTCGGAAACAATAGTGATTAAATCCGCCATGTAGGGAAGAAGTGAACAAGTGTTTCACACAAAAAGCGTAAACATTAATACACTGAACATCGCACAAGTCTCATTCTCGCCGCAGCCTTAGTACGGAAGGAATTTGTATTTATTCAGTGGCTGACATACACTTGTATATAACATATAACTGATATTTTATAGCTGCCGATGTTTTGACTAGTTAGACAGCGCTGCTAATTCTGCAGGATGGTTAGCTGTAGGCTTGCTAAAAGCTAGTTGCTAACGACAAGATAGGGCGAATTGATTCATTTACCGCTCATTTAGACATATAAATTAAGCCATACTGTTTTTTTTATGACAAAAGAAACCTAAATTATTTACATATAAATGTTTTCAAATTAAAATATTTAATTCAATAACAGCCAAACACACCAATATCAAAAGGCACACTCTCAATCGACTTACTACCGCCCTCAAAGGGCACTACATAGGCCCTAAGGAGCCATTACTTCACCACCTAAGTAGTGCACCTACATAGCGCATTAGGATGTATTTCGGATACAGCCACACTAATGACAGCACTTAAGTAGCCAGTTTAAACCCAGCATAAAGTAAGCAGAGACACGAGAACTTAAAATTTACCTTCTCCCGAGCCGTACTCAACAAACGACCAGAATTAATAAATTGATAAATATGAGAACAAGTAAAGGACGCTCATCAGCCAGAGTGCTCCAAAAACAGAAGCGCGTGAGAAGCTGAGCGCAAAAACAACGCGTTTGCAGACTCAGCCCAGTTTTTTCAAATTAAAAGTTTGCTTTTAACCTGGCAGACGAACCACAATTCTGAATCGGTGTTAACATACCTTAATACTTAGGCATTTTTTAAATATTTTTGAATCAGTCATTACAAAAGAAAACACTGCTTTAGTCAACGCCTACTGTACCCAGTCTAAGAATGTCTGGAATGACGCAGTGACAGATATTTGTCAAAAAAAAGAACATTAGGCTATATTAAGAATTGATATAGTTGATATTTTGTTTTATTACAAAGACAAGGATAGTTCATCAATCTCCTAATTTACCTTGATAAATATTTTATCCCTAAAATGAACTTTACCAAGAGACTCCCAACCTGCAATTTGTTTAGTGGACAGTCATGCCTCCTCAACTCAACATATATACTATAAAACTGTTAAACTTATGAACGTATTGAGAAAATGTAAATTTGTTTGAAGGTATATTCCATTCCGTAATATAAGATGTGGAGTCTGCCTTTTAATTAACTTTTTTTCCCCACCTATTGTAAACTCTTGGACGTGTGATATACTGTATAGTCGTGCTTATATCGTGTTTTGTACACTGGTGGTTCTTCATCTGGCAATAAAATCAAATAAAAAAGACTATCAAGGAAATCAGTTTTTACACACACACACACACACACACACACACACACACACACACACACACACACACACACACACACACACACACACACACACAGTGACCGATGAGGTTTCTCTGTGGATGGGGCTTTACAACCTACCACTCGTCTCTTCCACTGTCCAGTTTGTCAAAAAAAGAAAATGTCAAACAAATTTCACCTCAGACTTCACTAAAGTGTGTCCCTGCTTGATAGGGGTTAAAAAATAATGACACTCTTTTCAAGAGTAACTTCTCTGTTGCCCATGGTGGGTTTAATGACTGTAAAAGTGTTCACTCGTTCATTGCTACCATTAATTAAACTAGCTGGCTAGGTGATAAGGAGATATTCTAATCTATCCACTCAATTAAAAGAGTATTATATTATATAAAACAAATACAAGAATATTTCTTTTATTTTTTCGAAAGAATTAAAAAAGCCATTAGCATCGAGCCAACCGAAATTTGTTTTTTGGGAGTCCGAATCGTATCGGCTCATTAATGTACTGAATCTTTACCTGTTGAACCGAATGGCTTTTGTATCCTGTTGTAAAGTGTGATATTGAGGTACGAAACTCAGAAATTCACACCCATACAAGGTCAGATTGATTTCTGCAGTGCTTTTTTTCTATAGTGCATTGTCTCAAAGCTGCTTGACAATTTGGATTGTCTTCTAAAATCTAGGGCCAAGCTCAAACTGAGCAATCCTAAGGCAACAGTGGCAAGGAAAAACTCCCTCAGCTTTATAAAGAAGACTCAAAACGGGACCCATTCTCCTTGGGCAGCTACTTAGATGGTACTTATATGTAAGAATTAAACTAAATTATCTAGTTAATAAGGTTATAGTACTCGTTGAACACAGAAATCAACGTTAACAGATATAAAAATATTGAATAAAATAACGCAACAATATGCACAACGGCATTATTTGGCATCCGTCTGCCGTCTGACGACCAGCAGGGGACACTGGTGATTCTTTTGACTGTTGTCCCATTCGAGCGACAAAAAGTATTTTTAAAACTGAATCTTTATTACATATTGTAATAACATGGCAAACGTCGGTCTCAACTCGATTTAGAACAATCCTAAAGTAGGGCTGCAATTTGCAAACAATTTTGTTCCCAATCCTTCCGTCCGCTGTAAACAGTACAGATACTAAAATCCCAGGGATCATCGAGGTCTGATGTTACGCACTGCAGAACACCGACTGTTTCATAAAAAAGTCTTACATTAGAACTGATTAACTGTTTAGGTCTCTGAGCCACTTACCCTACTTAGTGCACCTATGTAGGCAGCAGGAAGTAATTTGGGACTGAGCCACAGCGGGACGATGGTTCTCCCCCCTTTTTATAGCCTTCTTGGGGGAAAGCAGGAGAGGACTGGAACTCTGTTCAGCATGTCTGATTCATCGGGACCACTCTGGATCATTCCGACCTTAAGCATGAAGTAACCGGCCGAGCAGCATTTACTCAGCGGATGGAACATCTGGGTGCAGAGTCGGCACTGAACAGCCTGTGTTATTACTTTATTTACCCCTTCAGAGTGAATTCCGGTTGGGTGAGATTTGCAGGAATGCGTGTTTCTGAGGCTCGGCTTGTGCTTTGCGTTGCTGGTTGGTTTGGTGACTCTGGCGCGGCGTCGGTTCAATCCAATCCAGCTGTCACCTGATATGTAAGTAATTAGCCTTTATATCTCAACATGCGATGGACTTTCACTGAACACAGCCTGCCTGATGGACCCGAAGCCATTTCAGTGCCGTAAACGAATAACTGACGGTTAATTTGGTTACTTTAATTATTGAGGTGCGGCGAAGCGTAAACGCACTTTTGCGCACACGCTGGAACGGAAAGCGCAGTACAGCTCACTGCACTCACTGGTTACTCACACTTACGATAGTAAACAACGCAGTGAGAAATCCAGCGCTAATAATAATGATAATAACGAAGAAGAAGCAAAATAAAGAAACTCTAGAAAAATTAGAACGAATTGGTGTAATTGCAGTGATCATAATTGTCCGCTAGATGTCGCTTTACAGTAGCCCTATTTAAAACACTGATTATCATTAATAAAGTTACATTTACTGCCTCAGTGTTTTGCACAGGAGGCAGAAGTACACAAGTTCTTTGCATAAGTCAAAGTACGACCAATCGGATTAAAAATACTCAAGTAAAAATGGAAGTATGGCACATATCGTGTACTCCAGTAAAAGTATAAATGTAAATGCTACTGAAATGTACTTGGAGTGAAAAGTAAACTGGACTGAATGCCAGTTCCTCATCCACCACCCGGCCTCCTTGCCCTCAGCCAAGAGTCTGAATGCAATGCTTGACCCAGCTAGAAGGCTGCGCCGGAGCTTGAACCCGGGTCCCCATTGTGTTGGGCTAGCATGTTAGACCCAGAATGCATGAATGGTCAATTAAAGACATCGGCGTCACCCTCTCTCTCTCTCAGCTCCGGCCTAACGGGTGGGCGAGGAGAAGGAGGTGCGATGTTGGGGTGGCGCAGCCATGCCGTCAAGCGTTCTCACGTAGGGGCGAAGGTGTGGAAACAGGGTGCTCGGCCCAGCGCTGGTGTATGGGCTACGAGAGGAGGTGAGGAACATTTATCCTGCGTTGATTTCATATCGCACGAAGATCTCAAGACCAGTCGGTCATCCAGAACTGTGCAAGAGTCTGAGTCTACGTGGAAATCTTTATCTCCAGGACAGGGTACTACACGGCCTACAGGCAGGTGTACAGCATGGAGCTGCAGACTGTGTACAAGTGCTGTCCGGGATGGACACAGAAAGCAGAGGAGAGAGGCTGCTTACACAGTGAGTGATTCAGCATAAAGGCGTGTGTGGGTTACCTGTGTATGTAACGCTTTAAACACGCCCTCTAATGCCTCACCTAGGAGTGTGCTCCTCTGAGACCTGCTTTAACGGAGGCAGGTGTGCGCAGATGGCAGGGGACCAGCTGTGCGAGTGTCCGGCCGGCTTCCAGGGAGCACGCTGTCAGTATGGTAAGCTCAGGCAGAGCTCATTAAACCGCCCTGTTACCAGTTAACGTTAAGCACGGGCATTACACCAGTAATCATTATTCAGATTCAGTATTCGTTCAAGGGAAGATCATGGGATAAACCAGGAGCATCAGACCCACATTCGGGGTTACCTGCTTGAGTAATCAGATAACTGGAAAGCTCCAAGTCTAAGGCAATAATCGGATTTCTACTTTGTAACCAGCCAATAATCTCACAGAAATACAGTGGGACAAAAAGTATTTGGTCGGCCACTGACTGTGCAAGTTCTCCCACTTAGAAAGATGAGAGAGGTCTGTAATTTTCATCATAGGTACACTTCAGCTCTGAGAGACTAAATGAGGAAAAAAATCCAGGAAATCACATTGTAGGATTTTAAAGAATTTTAATTTTAAATCATGTGGGAAAATACTTATTGGTCAATAAACAAAGGTTCAACTCAGTTCTTTGTAACAAACCTTTGTTGGCAATGACTTGGTGAAACGTTTCCTATAAGTCTTCAGCAGGTTTGCACACACAAACCTACAAATAACAAAGTTATTCCAGTGTGATATATGTGTTGGGATGCAGACTGGTTGACGCACATGTGGCAATAGGAAAGGAATCTAATTAAGCCTATACATGCACTGAATAAGTGGCTGGAAAGCTCTGAGGAGACATTCTTCCACGCCAAACCCCCCACCACGACCCTAAACGCTCCTCAGTGTTCTTCCCTGAGGCAGCAGGCCTTAATAGGTTTAGCAGCCCAAAGAACAGGCCTCTCAGATCTGTGCTGTTTAGCTGTTTTAGACCGAGCCCCCTCGTGCTGCGTTCGTTATAAAGTTACTGCAACATTTTGTACTTTTTTAACTTGTCAGATTTGCTCACCCTGTGAAACCGGCACTTTTACTGTGAAAGCAAACGACCGGCCGAGAGCAAACCCAGACAAAGCCAGAAGCAAACAGCGACAGATTCCTGCGACAGTTCGCACGTGCGTCTCCGAGAAGAACCCTGGGAGGAAGGGCTCGCACCGCGGGGCTGCCACAGTTGCTCAGACCTCAGAGAATGCACCCTTCACCTTCACACATTACACACGTAATCGCAGTTACACACCAGTTACGTCTGCAACTAGAGGACTGATCAGAGCAAGATGTCCTCTATCATCCAGATACTGCATTTATTAGTTTAATAATTCAATTAACACAGTGGTTAACCTAGCGGTTAAGGTACTGGACTATGGACCAGAAGGACCTGGGTTCAAATCCCACCTCTGCCAAGCTGCCACTGTTGGGTCCTTGAGCAAGACCCTTAACCCACAGTTGCTTGGACTGTAAGACTGTATCAATTGGAAGTTTCTCTGGATAAGGAGCTGCTAAATCTTCGGGATTACCAGAATGACACCTGTTTAACACTTATTGGCACTTTACGTATCTGAATGTCTAAGCTGTAATCTCGATTCTTGTCTTAATCATCGTCCGTCAGGCGCGTTCCTGAACTACTTGTCATACTGGGGCAGAATTTAGAGGGGCACAGCTGTACCTTTGTGCTTGCCAAACAATCATAGGGCATCAAAGGGCACAACCGTTCAACACTGAATAGATGAAGGACAGATTTTTTAATAATATTGATTGCATTCATTTTCGTTACTTTTAATTTAATTGATGCCTTTGCTGGTTTCATTCATTTGCTGCTTCCCTTCATGATTCATGAATGGCGATGGCCGTTCAGCGTCTGTAACCTGTTTCCCTGTTCCACATAACAGCTCTGTGCAGTGTTGTGACTTTATTGCGCATCTCTGGGGTTTTTAGGACAGAGGATATTCCTGGGATAGTGTCCTGTTCCGAGGACTCCGGCTGCACAGAGAGCTGAGATGAACTTCCCATGTGTGTTTGAGAAAGAGAGAGGAAAAACAGACTCCAAACGCTGACAGAGTTGAAAGGATGAGAAGGCATGGATAAATTTGAACTAAATGCCTTATGGCCTGAAGTCTCAACACCTTTAGGCTGTGACCGTTCTGCCTTCTGCCATTTCCCCAGGCAATCGGGATCTCCCCAGATACGCCGATTAATAATAATAATAATAATAATAGTGTGACATAACTACGGGTGCTTTACATACTCAAGTCCTTGTTTTTATGCTTAGATTGAGAGATTTTGCAAAATATAAGCCCAAACTGTAAGTGTCTGGTGAAGAGGAGTATGCTGGAGAGCTTGGCTGGTCACACTATACTAGAACTAGCTTTCAGACAGGTTAAGCGAATGACACCTGATCTTCAGATTTGATTTCATACAAGAGCTCTTCCGAACACTTTGCCAGTTCTCAGCGCTGGAGTAACCTCGGGAAACACGTTTAAATCAGGCAGTCTTTAATCCTGAAGGTCTGCCCATCCATTTTCATTGACCTTATTTACGACAGGCTCTCCCTTCCATACTTGACGTCGCCTGTCTGCTAAGCTCAGGTGGACGGGTCGATTCATACTCCTGCTTACAGGCTGTAAAACACATCAGCTCTGTTTCCATTGAAGCCATGACAGACCCTAGATTTATTAAGATCCCATAGTGCTAGCAAGGATGGACACAGAGTAGATCACTTCAGAGGATATTCAGAGGATATGCATTCCAGGTTTCATGAATGTGGTTCTATCAAAGTTTGTTCTGTAGGGTTTCAAGCAAGAACAAACACACTGGTCAGTAGAGGGCCTTCAACTGGCCAAGGCAGGAACTCAAAGATACTGTCAGTAGATCTCAGTAGATCTGTGAGAGTATACAATCATGTCTAAATCTTTGAGCCAAGGAAGCACCAGGGCTCTTTATAGAGTTTGGTCAAATGGACTGACCAGGCAAAAGGACTGGGTCAGGGACCTCACCAATAAACCAGCAATCACACTAACAGAGTTTGAGATGCCAGTCCTTGAGGGCTTGGCTTTAGAATTCAGAGTGGTGCTTACAATGTGAAGGACAATTGGTGTGTTTATGGGATCCTGCCCTGTGCAGGGTGTACCTCTGAATGCGCCAAGTAACCCATATTTAGGTTTATGCTCCAGACCTTCTCCCATGACTCTGACACAGATAAGGGTGGGGAAATTTTTGGCTTTCATTTGTTTACAGACAAAAGGGGTGAGATAAACCTCTGATGGCTTGTTAGTCAAAATATCGTCATGTCTGAAGTGGAAAAGTAAGAAAGCAAACCTCAGACACAAAACATGCCTTGGCTTTGTCTCTCTATCCAATTTTAATTGATTTTTTTCAGTGTAATTATTCATCGTTCCTCTTTTTCTGACATCCGAAGCTCTGTGAACAAAGGGAAAACATTTTCCATATGAGCACAGCATAGTGTTTTTGCTATTATTTCCGTCCTTTGAGTTCTGTGTCGGATTCAGTCGGTGGAAGATTAATGACGTTATAGCGGCTATAACGCAGGTCGGTGAGAGATGGAGAGCGAGAGATGAAATTGAGAATAACAGCCAGGTGTTTGCTTCAAAGCCAGATGGATGTTTTTATGTCTCTATCACTTCCAGTCTGTCTGTGAGTTCTGTCAGCCTTTAACAAGTCCTCCAGTGTAAGGCGAACTAGAGGGTGCCTGTTAATTGTTTTATCTACGCTTCAAGGTCAGGATTCCGGGATTTCCTGTGCCTAAACAGGAGACCATCTTTGCCATTATGACCCTAGCCTTGCTCATTAGGGGCCTAGATGTTTGTAAAACTGCTTTGAGACAATACTAATGACTATAGGCTCCTCTAAAAAAAAAAACAGCTTGCTAACTGTTAATCATGATGGAGGTTCTATTTCAAATAAAAGCCTAGATATATTTTTAGGGAACTGTCTAGGGAAGAATAGATTCTGAAATCTATTTAGAATAGATGAAAAAGAATGAAGAAACTGATAATGCCCTGCAATTGACTGGCACCACATCCAAGGCACTCCATTGGTGCCACCACAACATTGACTGGGACAAGTGAGATTCAAATACATGAAAACAAGATGAAAGAGAAGAGGAAAGGTGTAGAAGCAAAAACAAAACAGAGGAGAAAGTAGAGAAGATGATACTAACAGAGGAGACCCGAGGAGGAGTGCCTGCCTATCTATTAATAACCCACTGATGATGTTGTGGAGTCTTAGAGACCAAGTGTGGGTGTGGCCTGGACACTGTGATTGGCGACCCATCCTTGGTTTCTAAGGTTTTGCAGAAAAGCAACTGGGAACAAGAGGACAAGTAATCAGTACCCACCTAACATACAAATCCAATGCGAGCCTTCTTTCTCTAGCAGACAAATCCAATGTGAGTCTTGGGTCTCATGTCTTCGTCTCTGCTCTACTGTTATAGTCTTGATGAAATGAGGTCTTTGAGTTGGATGTGTGTATGTGTTTGAGTGGAAAGCGCAGTAGCTTAATGTGTGCTTTGGGAAACAGATTCCGCTGCCTTTAGGCCAATAAATAACAGCAAATTTGGGAATCTTCCATGTGTGCCAGTGTTTGTGTTTCGACATCCTGTGTCAGCGGGGATCCTGCTCTCACTAACTCACTGAGAAATATACACGTTTCATCCAGCGCGTACAGCACAGAGTCATAAAATGTCCAAAGTTTATGAGCTGCATAATATATCAATATCAATAATGCAGGGACCTGTGCTGACAGTGTTCCACTCCATACAGAAGGAGGAAGTGACTAACGAGCGTAAATACGCCAGCAATCTGGAAGCTATTTGAGCACGGCGTGTATTTGTGTGTCTATGTCAGAGAGAGAGAGAGAGGGGTGAACGAAGGGCTCGAGAACAAACAGATGTGTAAGGTATCTAAGTCTGGAGCGTCCCACAGTGGGGGGGTTCATACCTGCGACATTTAAGCGTAAAGCTCGTTCTAGAGAGACAAAAAACGCAGACTGAACCCCTGACCGTGTCAAGTTTATGCACCCCTTTGAACGGGGGCTTTTTCTTTCAATACAAATGTTGCCATGTTTGCTGGAAGTCCACACGTCTCTGGAATGGCGCTGTATCCTGCAGCCATCAGACCACCTTCACTGGACCAAAAACAAAGGTGAGTCTCGAGCCTCGGGTGAGTCTTGAGTCTGCAGTGGAGAGTTTTAATTTAATCATATTTGTTCACAATGCTGTTTCGTACTAAAGCAGCCCCCAACCAGAACTGCCAGGTTCAACATGGCTTCAAAAAACAAACCTTTCATTATAGAAACGTTCAGTCTGGAGGAAACTACATGCAGAAAATATGGAATTTAAAGAAAAGAGGCAAAACAGTTTGAAGCGGCTGGTTAGCCTGTGAATTTAATAAATGTAAATCTGTGGGTAAAGAACCCCAAACTTCTTCATTTCTCTCTCTCTCTCTCTCTCTCTCTCCCTCCCTCTCTCACTCTAGATGTGAACGAGTGCGAGAGCTCCAATGGCGGATGTGAGGGCACATGCTGCAACACCATGGGTAGTTTCTACTGCAAGTGTCCAGAAGGCAGCACGCTCGGACTGGATGGCAAAACTTGCCAAGGTAATCCACGCCAACCTAGCCCAGATCCATAAGGACTTAAAGACTGATAAAGATGTACTACAATATTTTCATATCTCTTGAAAATGTCAATGATGCCAATGATCAGTGGAGAGCCAAAGAGAAGAAGTGGCTCAAATAAGAACAAGACACAGCTGAAAAGATCAGAGGACCAAATGCAAAAGCTTCATCATTATGGCAAGGCACGACCACACTTAAGAATAGCTCCCACTTAAAGCACACTGAAGCCATTTTTAAGCTTTCAACCTACTTTTTAAGTCACGAAAACCTCAGAAAGCTCATAACACGGACAAGGAAGGTAGGGAAATTACTCTAAACAGAAACAAAGGAACAGAAGAGATGACCCTGACAGAAGCGCAGGGGTTCCCGTGGGAGGGCGGATGTTTCCGCTCAGGGCGTCCTTATCTTTTAAGCCTGTTTTCCACATCGAGATGTTATTTCGATTTCATATAAACCCAAGGAGATGATGGCGAAAGTTACCGCTCATGCGTCGCCTGTAAAACAATCCACTGAAACATGACATGTTGAAACAGACCACCTGAATGAGAAAAGGGAACTGCACACTAATACAGAGTATGAATTGAGGGATAAAAAGAGGTCCAAGATGCCGTTCACAATGGCATTGTGGTCAATGGGGTCAGATGTGAGAAGAAGTGACCTGGAAGGAGGCACTTGTTGACCTAAAGTCTTGCTACCTTGGCTGAGATGTTGGAGAATGTAGACGGGAATTTGGTCAGATCGTCTCCAAACTGTGGAGATAAAGCTCAGAGATGAGAGCCATCTGCTGAAAACAGCTGTCTTTGAGGACCTGGGTTCAAAGCCTGCAATGAACTGGCACCTTGTCTAGGGTGAACCCATGCCAGACCCCTCCATGACCCTGACCGGAAAGAGTGGGATATTTTGCCTTCGTTATGGCAGCATTATTTATATTTGGAATGTCAGAGATGCTGGCCGGGTCAGAGTGTTAGATCCTCATCGCTGCAACCCAGCCCTGCAGATGAACTGCTTATGCTCTGTGTTCTTCAGGACAGGCAAAGCCACCCTCCCAAACACCCCCACCCCCTGCGGAGTTGCTTCAATGTTTTTAAATGAAGTTGGGACCCTCTTCAGGAATTTACACACACACACACACACACACACACACACACACACACACACACACAGGGGCCAGCAAACACAGGAAACAAGTCTGGTCGAGGATGTGTTTAACAGATGTTTTCTAAGCCTTAACGACCCGAGCAGGAACGGACAGGTAAATTCCTCCTGAGGATCCATGGAGCTGTTTCTCGTACAAGCACACGGAAACTGGTTTTAATAAATAACTCAGAAATGTTCGGAATGGATGTTCCAGAATTCCATCTCATCTGCAAGTCTGAACAAGAAAAACATGAAAACGCAGAGGGATTTTGGACTTCTAGTAAACTTCACATTATTAATATTCGTAGTAGTACTAATTCTGACATACGCTTCGCCCCAGATGTTAAAAACAACATTCAATACATCACCCTACTCAGTGCAAAAACCTAGCCTGTGTGTCCATCAAACGTTTGGTTATGTAGGGTTGTCTTGTACATTTGCCTTCCTTTCCGTTATGTCTCTTCTTTATCAGTACCGGCACTGCAACTGGCTTTGCTCTTAGTCCCTCAATCTTCAGGAGGACAATTAAGCAAAGGACAGGCTGTATATATCTCGTTTAATATATGGGTGCAATTCACTAGCTCACCACCTGGGTGACATGGCTTGGAGTCCTCGTGGTCCCTTCCAGTCGGCTCAGGTGTCATAAACGTACGATTAGTGTCCAAGGGAGGGTAGTCTGGGTAAGGATGATCATTCCCCAGCGCTGCAACAGCGACCACTACCGAGCCCCATGGTGGACTGAGCTCTCGGAGCTAGATGCTGGACCTAAAATATGGAGGAAAAACAATGTAAATGTGTTATGCTTCAGAGAATTTAGATCTCCGTGTGTGTTTGTATCTGCAGATATAGATGAGTGCGAGGAACTGAATGGTGGTTGTCAGCAGAACTGCGTCAACACCCAGGGCTCGTACTACTGCGAGTGCGCAGAGGGCTTCCGCATGCACGCAGACGCACGCACGTGCATAGGTAAGCGCTTCACACGCCTCCATATCGGCATAAGAAACACGTCTGCTTTCAGTGACCTACTCCATAATAATCCTAATAGTTTCAATATCAGAGGTGACTGACTCAAAGCTGGGGACCTTTAACTGCGATATATACTCTGTATTTGGATTAAATTGTGCATTGTGTACATAAAATCCCAAAATATAAATGTTAAGCATGATATACAGTGGTGCTTGAAAGTTTGTGAGCCCTTTAGAATTTTCTATATTTCTCCATAAATATGACCTAAAACATCATCAGATTTTCACACAAGTCCTAAACGTGGATAAAGAGAACCCAGTTACACAAATGAGACAAAAATATTATACTTGGTCATTTATTTATTGAGGAAAATTATCCAATATTATATATTAGTGAGTGGCAAAAGTATGTGACCCTTTGCTTTCAGTATCTGTTGTGACCCCCCTGTGCAGCAGTAACTGCAGCTAAACGTTTCCTGTAGCTGTGGATTGGTGGAGTCCAATCTCTTTAGAGATGGCTTTGTAACCTTCTCCAGCCTGATGAGCATCAATGACTTTCTCTGAAATCTCCTTTGTTCGTGCCATGATACACTTCCACAAACATGTGTTGTGAAGAGCAGACTTTGATAGATCCCTGTTCTGTAAATAAAACAGGGTGCCCACTCACACCTGATTGGCATCCCATTGATTGAAAACACCTGACTCTAATTTCACCTTCAAATTAACTGCTAATCCTAGAGGTCCACATACTTTTGCCGCTCACTAATATGTAATATTGGATCATTTTTCTCAATAAATAAATGACCAAGTATAATATTTTGTCTCATTTGTGTAACTGGGTTCTCTTGATGTACTTTTAGGACTTGTGTGAAAATCTGATGATGTTTTAGGTCATATTTATGCAGAAATATAGAAAATTCTAAAGGGTTCACAAACTTTCAAGCACCACTGTATCAATATATCATATTATTTGCCGATATCTGGAATTTTTCAGTTGTCACCATCGGTCCCATATTAGAATTTCAGCCAATATTCCAACCGATATGTAAAAAAGGTCCTTTCCTTTTCAAAGGTAGGTTACAAACTAAAATGGAACGAAACCATTTCTTCTAAAATGAATAAAACAAATGCCTGATCGAGTTTTTAACAGCAGTTCATATATGGATTATAATGTGAACTTTTTGTAAATACAGAAGGGTGAAATGAAGGGTTTTAATATCAGTATCGGCCACAGCCATGCGCTAATAATTAATTATCATATCGGCACAAGAAATGCAATATCGGTGCAATATCTGTTCCAGCCCAAACCCAGGGCAAATGTACTGTGAAATTTCATAGGAAAACTGAATTGCTTGACAGTTTTACCGTGAAGTTCACAGTTCTACTAACTAACTAATGAATTTTTGGTGGTGGCAATTGTTCAGTACATTTTTCCTGGGACCAACCAGACAAAAAGTCCGCTACATCATTCTCCTGATTCCCCAACACAAGGAATGAGAAGCAATTTCAATGAAAATAAAGTTGAATGTAATTGAATACAAAAACCACCTGGGTGACTGAATGTAAATGATGACAGGTCAAAATAAAGAGTATCACAAATCTTAAGTTGATGCTACAGCCGCCGTACGGGTGCGTCACCTCTCTTATAGGGGATAGTGGAATCCAAAAGCGGAGCATGGAAGTGCTGGTCTTGTATCACAATTCTGTAGGATTCTGCAGACTATAAAGACTTTCATGGAACCCCTTGCTTATTTATTCTAACATTTCTAACTGGCCCCATTTATAAACATTACATTGCTATAATAATTCAACTCCCTGAGCCGGATGTTCTGGTGGAAGCCGGGGACGAGTGCTCATCGCGGCTCTTAAGCGTTTGTCCTTATGAATGAGAGCAGCTGCTGCCTTGCTGTTTCAGCCCTGTTTAACTCGTCACCCTCAGGCTTGGCCGCGTCAGCGCTTTTCCTAAGATGCGCCTGGCTGTGTTAGAGCAGCTGCTCTGAATCTTCTCCGTGCCGGGTTCCTGTCCGGTTTCCTTCAGTTGAAAGGAAAAGCGATTTCAAAGACTGAATGATGGACGTGTTTGTGTGTTCCGGCGCAGCTGTGAGCTCTTGCTCGGTTAAGAATGGCGGTTGCGAGCACAGGTGTGTGGACCTGGGGGACGACCACTACAAGTGCGAGTGTCGCGCTCGTTACCGGCTCAAGAGCGACGGCCGACACTGCGAGTGTGAGTGTGCATAGACCCCAACCCACAGAGAGAACCCCAGAGCGTGTTACGCATCTGCTACGTTGACGCCGTGTGTATCTGTGCGCAGTGAAGGACCCGTGCTTGGAGGGGAACGGGGGATGCGCCCAGCTGTGCACCAGCGCAGACGGACTGGCGGAGTGCGGCTGCAGACCTGGGTACTCTCTCGCTGCAGACCGCACGAGATGCGATGGTACTGCTGTTTAGTGGGGGTATTTCCACTGACTTGTGTGTTGCTGCTCCCAAACTAGGGATGGGCGGTATTAGGGTTTCTCTCATGACTTGTCTTCAGATAGTAGCGTGGCACATGGTATAACCGAGGAGAACATTACAGTACTCGCGTCTTATTACAAATACTAAACTAAACAATCATACGTCAAACATCTATCATCGACCACTTTCCACACCAAAACACCCCGGCAACTCGCGTCTTATTACCCGACCCCTACAACCCATCATTCCTTCCCCCTCTCTCCTCCGGCTCTCCCTTTCGCCGCCTTTCCCCCCACCACCCCACTCCTCCACCACTCTGCGCCGCAAGCCTAACAAGGCAGGGACGTCATCTTATTGTATTCATAGTCTAAATATATGCTACTCGTATATGCTCAAAGGTGATACTGTAGATCACCTTTGAGTAGGCCTATATCATTTTTCGAGATTTGAGGATAACTGGAGTCAAAACTGTTTTTTGTACTCCACGTAGATCAAAAGCCTCGAATAAAGAAACAACTCATTAAAAGCAGTTGAGACGTACTTGGGTTACTGTGCCATGGCATTTAACCAGAGAAAAGACGCAGCTCCTCCGTTGGCCTTGTATTTGTTTTAAAAGCCAGTTTGCCTGGACCAATATGGCGGACTAGTTGACGTATCGCAGCAGCAACGAGGGCAAGCAGGCCAAAGCGGCGTCTAGGTATATACCAGTATATGTCTATGATCTAACAGCCTTAAACCAACATCCATTATAGGACAGTCTCGAGCTGATCCTGTCGCCAAACTATTTGGCGCCCATCTAGTGACCCTAATGTGTGGTCAATAACAACACCCTTGTCTGAAGACTTTAAGTAGATCCTCGAGCTTGATCCTGTCGCCCAAACTATTGGCCGCCCCATTCGTGGCGCCATCTAGTGACCCTAATGTGTCAATAACAACACCCTTGTCTGAAGACTTTAAGTAGATCAGTCACGCACTAAATTTGGTGAATCACATTTTTAGAATACCTCACCATTTTTTAAATACCACGGTATCCCGGGATATCGTCATACCGCCCAACCCTAGCCAGAACTCATAACCCATAGCCTCCTAATCTTATCCATAACCTTGCAGTAACCCGACTGCTCTGATGTCGATACATATGCAAGTGCTTTTCTCCTCTCAGACATCGACGAGTGTTTGCTCAGCCGCGCCGGGTGTGCCCACGGCTGTGTGAACGCGCCGGGCTCCTTCAGGTGCGTGTGTAACCCTGGGTTTGAGCTCGGCATGGACGGAAAGCAGTGCTATCGTGAGTACATCCGCTCGCCTTGTTGATTTCTTTTGCTATGAGCCTACTTTGTTGAGGCAGGGGTCTGATGCACATCACTGCAGGAATAGAGATGGAGATCGTGAACGGGTGCGAGAAGGACAACGGCGGCTGTTCCCACCGGTGCGAACACACCAACATCGGGCCGGTCTGCTCCTGCAACCATGGCTATGAGCTCAGCGACGACCTCAGGACGTGTCTAGGTACAGACGTTGCACTCGGACACACCCGTATCTCAGCAATAAGGCTCTAACGACTCACTCGGTTAAGATTTCGATTCCTGAAGTGTAACCAATGTTGCATACATTTTTAAACAAAAACAAATTAGTACCCTGCAATGAAAATAAATACCTAGAAACAGAGGTTTAAAATAGTAAATAAAATCTTCAGTAATCCTTTTTTATTTCTGAAGCATATTAATCATTTGAATTCCAAACTTAATATGGGAGCATGACGTATGACTGCGCCCTCTGGCGTTCAAAAAATGTAATTTCATCAGAAGGCATTAACCAGAACTCGTGTGATGGCATGTATGCCCACGGTGCATGCTTTTGCATCACGCTACTCATAACTATGCATTATTCATGTAACACAAAACCTGCTGTGTGTGTGTGTGTGTGTGTGTGTGTTTATTATAGACAACAATGAGTGTGAACGTGAGGAAGCCTGCTGTCATCACTACTGCAAGAACTACCCTGGAGGGTACGAGTGCAGCTGCCAGCCTGGATACACACTCAGCCTCGATGGCTGTGACTGTGATGGTGAGTTCTGTGTGTGTGTGTGTGTGTGTTTGTGTGTGTGTGTGTGTTGGTAATCCATTATGTTTATATTCTGGGAGTAGAACAACCTTTCATTAGCGAATCCAGTTAATAGCCCAGTGGCTCCCAAAGTGTGTTTGCAGTGCCCCCTTTTGTACGTGAGAATATTTTCGAGCCCTGCTGTTCTCTTTCCTTCATAAAATCCTCGCTATCTGACGACCGGAGTTCTGACCCTGACAGTTCTCTAATCTCAGACGTAGACGAGTGCGAGCTGGACACATCAGGCTGCCATCACTTTTGTGGGAACACGCCAGGGTCCTACGAGTGTTTCTGCAGGACAGGCTTCCAGCTGGACCAAGACCAACATGCTTGTCTCCGTAAGTGTAACTAATTCATACACAACATCCTTATCTGGCTCCTGTACGTTCCAGATCTCACCTACTTTCAATCATGTCAGCATAAGAGCAGCGATTTGCTAACCCACCACCGTGGACAACAAGGTTCAAGTCCCAGTGGTGCCTTTTGGCAGGTTCGGGCATCACACGGGCAACGATTGGCCGTGACTGAGGGAGGGGAGGCTGGATGCTTACCAGAATAGCAGTCATTAAAATATAGAATCCAATACCTTAACTGCTGCGTCACCACTATCTACCGCCATGGATCCCATTTTGGTCAGGTCTCTTTATTCGTAAGGACTAACCTCACCGAGAGCGACCTGGAGATTTTTGGATGCTGCTCTGGGATTCTTTCTGACTTCCAGGATGATTCTACATTTTTGTCTGGGAAAGATTTCATCCAGAATCGCAAGACTAGCTCTTTGCCAGGACGTAGATCAGTTCAGTTTTTCCCAGGTTCGGTTTACGTAGGCGACTTGCCATATTGGAAGCAGCCTCAGAAAGATATTTTCTACAGGATCTGGAAGGTGTTTAGAGGAAATGAGAAAATGCTTGTGCAATTGAACCTCAGAGCCTAGTGGCTTTGTACAAAGAGTACAGAAACGGACCGAGTTCTAACCCCTGGGGAACTCCCGTGTTATGGCTGGAAACTGAAAAAGAACGTCTGTGGTTGTATATAGCTCGCAGAAGTGAACCGTGTAACATGGGGGCTCCCCTGGTCGGCACGTCCCACAAAGCCCTCCTCCACCCAGACTCAGGAGAACCCTGGCGAGGCCAACACGAGGACACGAGCTCTTACAGTGCCTCTGTTTACAGATTGAAATAATGCCGTTTCACAGATTTTTGTGTTATTTTATTCCATACTGATACTATTGTCTTATATTGTCTAATATTCTCTGTTAATATTTACAGCTTCTGTTTTTAAACTATTACCATAAACAGTTTAATCCTTGCATCTAACATCTAAGCCGCCCAAGGAGGTCGGGTCCTTTTTGAGACTTGGTTCAGTCTGGGAATCCTCAGAATCCCAGACTTTGACTGGGCAAGGGTGCGGGAAAAAGGAGTCACTGAAACGTCACCTTGGGAGGGGGCAGGATATGAACCAGGCAAGTTCAGCACTGCGCACCAGTGCTCTTCCACCAAACCGGTCTGGTTTGTATCCCATCCCCGGAGAGGACAACCTTAATGGAGGTGAAGTTTCCTGGCCAGGTAAGCAAACAGAACAATGGTTGTGTTTTGTGTCTGTGCAGCTCTGTACGAGCACGGATTCCATGCCGAAGACGAGGAGGAGATTGAGGGCGACGAAGAAGAGCTAGAAGTGCATCGTCTTCCTGACCTGCTGTTCCGCCGCCCCCCTCAGCTTGTGCAATACACGGCGCTACAGTCACCCTTTGCCGATGAAGACGCCGACGCTGTGTCCTACGCAGGGCACACGGGTGTCCAAGAGCAGAGGGGCGAACTCACTGTGATCAGCAAGATCAGTAAGGAAGGGCTGCACGCACCAACACACACTAGGACCAGCTGTACACTCAGACTGGCAACCACAGGAGCTCTGAGACAGAAACACACAAATACACACATGCAGGGCCTCTACTGGCAGTTACCAGTGCCACGCTCGAGTTAGTCCTGGGCGACACTCATGGGACCCCAGACTGGCAACATCCACCTAGACCAGATAACAAAAAACCCCACACCTTGCCAGGGGCGAGATACGACCCAGAGTGACAGCGCTGGCACTGTAAAGTGGTTATGGATGTGGTTCCTGAGTCTCAGTGCTCCACAGGGTTGGGTCTGGGACATGGGTACACCACAGTACACCTACAGTGTACCTAGACTCATTTACTATTTAGAAGGCCCTGAATGTATGTACGGACATTTGATTGGGGTGTGTGTGTGTGTGTCAGTGTGCATGGCAGGCTCATTCGGTGACGACTGCAGCTTTAGCTGCGAGGACTGCGCTAACGGAGCCGTCTGTAGCGAGGAGGGAGATCACTGTGTCTGTACACCGGGCTGGACCGGCACCGTCTGCAACCAGAGTGAGTCACACGACGTAAGATTAAAATGCTAAATGCTGTAAATGTAAAATGGAAAAATTCCTTCAGTACCACTGTATATATTATTCACGTCTGAATGACAGAAAACTAGAATGAGCAAACCCTTGCAACACCTGAAAGACATTAGTCGTTTTTGCTCGAGGTTTTATAGTTTAAAAGTTTGAGGTTTTAAAAAAGATACAAAGACGTTTTGTAAATGGTTTCATATTGTGTCCTAATTAAAATGATTATATGTCTAAAATAAAACACAGTGTGTGTATAGTGTTTAAACTACTATGTGACTATGGTAATGTCTGGTCATGTCACTGACCTGTTTCTTAGAACGTAATGCGGAACACACACACACACACACACACACACACACACACACACACACACACACACACACACACACGGTTGGCTTGATAATCTCTCGTTCTGTCTTCAGCATGTTTGGAAGGGACCTATGGTGTCGGCTGTAACAGTGTATGTACGTGTCAGAATGGTGGACGCTGTGAGCCAGTCAGCGGAAAGTGTGTCTGCCCTCCAGGAGTCCTCGGCCTACAGTGTGAAAATGGTACAATGCACGCACACACACACACACACACACACACACACACACAGTCATGAAACCTGCTTTAGTCTTTCTACTCCTATATCTATCATATTGCACCTCAGCATTAGCTCAGCCTTCCCCCATGGAGACCCACTGGTGCTTTCTGGTTAGGTCAGGCATCACATAATTACAGGACAGGTCTCGTCTGAGGGAGGCGGGATCATCCATGTGTGACAAAACCGTGACCTTTGCCGTGCCCTGTGACAGACTGGCATCCTGTCCAGGGTGCACTCCTGTGCCCTCAATAAGTCTGCATCGACACAAGCCAAGAGGAAAAACAACAACATTAAAAACCGTGTGCCATCTACAAATTGGCCACATTTGCTAAGATTTACTCAAGTGCAGGCCTGGGCTTACAACGTGAAAGTCAGGTGGCACGGATATCCTATACTGGGCAGCGGCAGCAAGGGTGACGTTCGCTGTGGAACGATAATATTGAGACGCCACCGAGACGGAGTTGTGAGCGCTAATAAGGTGCGTGTGTGTTTTCTGCAGGCTGCCCTCAAGGATTTTTTGGGAGGTTCTGTCGAAGGAAATGCAGCTGCCCCAATAACGGACGCTGCCACCGCACGTACGGTTGGTGCTTCTGCGCTCCAGGGCTCTACGGCAAATTCTGCCATCTGCGTAAGTATCTGTGTTACCAGCTCCGGCTGCGTCTGAATCCGTCCCTGGACCCTTATCCCAAATTCTCGTCTCTTGATTTGCAGCATGCCCGAGGTGGACGCACGGAGCCGGGTGCTCCGAGGAGTGCGATTGCGTGCAGGAGAACTCGCTCAGCTGTGAGCCCCAAAACGGGGCTTGTACCTGCAAGCCCGGTTACCACGGCGAGCGGTGCCAAGCAGGTACAGCTGTGGAGCCATGTATAAAGTGCTGGACCTGATAACCCACTTAAAAGTCCTTCAGCGCCAATGGTGACTGTCAAGAGAACGTTGACTTTGGTGTCAAAATATTTCAGAGTGTGCAGTCCAGTCCAAGCCTTTATTCCCTGAGCTTAGTTTGTTCGCCGTCTGCGTTTGTCTCCGGTCTCTGGCCCGTCCTGATTTGAATCTTGTGCAGTCAAACCTGTCGGTGCATCTTCACTTTACCTGTGGCCTATTTATAAGTAACACTCGTTTCTTGTGGCCCTTCGTAGAGTGTGCCGCTGGTTATTATGGCAGCAAATGCCAGGAGCGATGCGACTGTCCTGACGGGTCACAGTGTGACCGTACCACTGGAGAATGCCAGCAGAGGTGCCCTCCTGGATTCCACGGCGAGGGATGCCAACTGGGTGAGAGAAACTGTAAATGTATGAGAGTTTGAGCCGTGTGTTCAGACTAGCTTCAATACATGGTCAGGGTTCCCTCCAAACATGGTACAAGAGCATGGCTGTATTTATGATACTCTGCTGCCCTCTTGTGGAAGGTAATGCCAGTACAACTTAGTGCATGTGCTCTGGTTGACGATTTCGAGCCCAACCCATAACTCACTGTGTGGGCCACACTGGCAATGCTGCCACCTTGTGGACAAGTTATTTTATTAGTGGAACAGAAGAGAACCTTCTCCCAGCAACACAGCCTATCCTAGTCTTTAAAATAAAGGAAAAGTCATTCATAACAAATATGCACTTCCCATGATTCTTTGCGTCAGTGTGCCCAGAGGGCCGGTACGGTCTGAGGTGCCAGCGAGTTTGCGAGTGCGAGAACGGAGCCGTGTGTGACCACGTGACTGGAGCTTGCAACTGCACGCCAGGCTGGACTGGGGGGCGCTGTGACAAGAGTGAGTGACACTTCATTACGTTACACCTGGTCATGTTGGTGCCACACCTGAGCAGGTGTAAGTGTTCAATACGTGACCTGATCCTGATGTGGTTTGAGCAAGATCTCAACCAGGTATCAGATGAATGTTGGGTGAATGTACGCACGCGTTGTTATGCAGTACAATCCTGATAGGCAAAACACACCGAGTGTAAACAGGGACGAAGAGACACAGATAGGAACGGAAGTGTTGGGGAATAAAATTAGGACTAAGGTGAACAGACGTCCCATTTTCCCCTGGACAAACCCACATTTCCCATCCATGTCCCGGTGTCCCGACTTATTTTTAAAATATGTACAGTGGGGCAAAAAAGTATTTAGTCAGCCACTGATTGTGCAGGTTCTCCTACTTAGAAAGATGAGAGTGGTCTGTAATTTTCATCATAGCTACACTTCAACTATGAGAGACACAATGAGGAGAAAAAATTCCAGGAAATCACATTGTAGGATTTTTAAAGAATTTAATTGTAAATCATGGTGGAAAATAAGTATTTGGTCACCCACAAACAAGCAAGATTTCTGGCTCTCACAGACCTGTAACTTCTTCTTTAAGAAGCTCTTCTGTACTCCACTTGTTACCTGTATTAATGGCACCTGTCTGACCTCGTTATCTGTAGAAAAGACACCTGTCCACAGCCTCAAACAGTCAGACTCCAAACTCAACCATGGCCAAGACCAAAGAGCTGTCGAAGGAAACAACCAGGAAGAACATTGTAAGACCTGCACCAGGGCTGGGAATAGGGAATCTACAATAGGCAAGCAGGTTGGTGTGAATATAAATCAACTGTGTGGAGCAACTGTAAGACATACAAGACCACTGGATAATCTCCCTGGATCTGGGGCGCCATGCAAGATCTCATAACCGGGGATCAAAATGATCATGAGAATGGTGAGCATAAACCCCAGAACTACACGGAGGGACCTGATGAATGACCTGCAGAGAGCTGGGACTAAAGTAACAAGGCTACCATCAGTAACACACTATGCCAAGAGAGACTCGGATCCTGCAGTGCCAGGCGTGTCCCCCTGATTAAGCCAGTACATGTCCAGGCCCATCTGAACTTTGCCAGAGAGCATACGGATGATCCAGAAGAGGATTGGGAGAATATCATGTGGTCAGATGAAACCAAAATAGAAGTTTTTGGTAAAAACTCAACTGGAGGAAAAGGGATGCTGAGTTGCATCCCAAGAACACCATACCTACTGTGAAGCATGGGGGTGGAATGATCATGCTCTGGGGCTGTTTTTCTGCAAAGGGGACAGGACGACTGATCCGGAATAAGGGAAGAATGAATGGGGCCATGTATCATGAGATTTTAAGCCAAAACCTCCTTCCATCAATGAGAGCTTTGAAGATGGAACGTGGATGGGTCTTCTAGCATGACAATGATCCCAAACATACCGCTCGGGTAACGAAGGAGTGGCTCCGTAAAAAGCATTTCTAGATCCTGGAGTGGCCTAGCCAGTCTCCAGACCTCAACCCCATAAAAAATGTGTGGAGGGAGTTGAAAGTCCGTGTTGCCCCAACACATCACTGCTCTAGAGGAGATCTGCATGGAGGAATGGGCCAAAATAGCAGATACAGTTTGTACAAACCTGGTGAAGACTTACAGGAAACGTTTGACCTCTGTCATTGCCAACAAAGGTTATGTTACAAAGTATTGAGCTGAACCAAATTTATTGACCAAATACTTATTTTCCATTCCACCATAATTTACAATTAAATTTGTTTAAAAATCCTACAATGGTGATTTTCCTGGATTTTCTTTCCTCATTGTGTCTCTCATAGTTGAAGTGTAGCTATGATTAAAATTACAGACCTCTCTCATCTTTTCTAAGTCGGAGAGACTTGCCACAATCAGTGGCTGACTAAATACTTATTGCCCCACTGTCGGCATCCTGTGATAACGTATGTGAATGCAGAAAGTTACTGTCCTAATGAATGCTGTGCTAATTAAAGAAGGCTGTACATTAACGTTAGCTCTGCAGGATGCACCCAACGTCTTTTATATGGATACACACACACACACACACACACACACACACACGTAGCAGTGATGCCACCACAACACAGCGGGTGGCTGCACATCTGCACGGCATTGCGGGTAACCCCGCCCTCGCTTTTAAAACAGAGGGAGAGGGAGACTCATCTCCGGCCGCCTGCTCGCTTAAAATAATCTTGGCTAAATAGGCGAGTATTCTCACACACACACACACACACACACACACACACACACACACACACACACACACACACACACACACTTCCAGAAGAAGTACCAGAACAGCACCACACCCAGAGTTTTTAATAGAGGTGTGTGTGGAGAGAGACTTTTCCTTACATTAAGCACTTTTATTAACAATTTTAGAAAAAAAAAAAAGAAAATAAGAAATGTCTATACAGCCATATAAAATAGATTCACACATATTTAGTACAAACATTAAGAAATTATGCTAATTAATAAAAAAATAAACTATATGCATGAGAGAGAGAGAGAATGCTAGATGGAGAAATCTCATTAACTTAAAGTAAACGGGAATAAAAGATAAGTGCATCCATGTTTTTACAGGTTTTTAAAGGCGTGTGTGTGTGTGTGTGTGTGTGTGTGTGGACCAGTTCCTACACCAGTAGTTTATTGGAGCTATAAAACACAGTTTCCTCCACTCCTCGCTCATTCTCTCCTATCCAGTGTTGTCTGTAGCTCAGTTACATGATGCGTTTCCCAACAGAACCTACTGGTTTGGGCACAAAAACACCGTGAGCACCAGTACAGAATGTGGGGAGTCATAGTGGAGAGGGACTATGGAGAATTCTGGTGTTTGGGGCTCCATTACATTAATGGCACGTCCAGTTCACACGTCACCCCACACAGCACTGCACACTGTCTCCATCCCACACTGGAATGTTCACGAGCCTATAATGATGTGCTGTGTGTGTGTGTGTGTGTGTCCTCTTTTGTTCTTTTGGAATCGCTCTTTCTTGATATAGTACTGTGCAAAAGTCTTAGGCCACCATTAGATAAGATATATATACTGTTGTTGCAGCAATGGTATAATGACCATATATAATAAATATATAATACAGGTCATTTGTATTCGGTATTAAAAACAGCTTCTACAGGCTAGGGGGTAAGTATTTAGTGTGACACTTGAGTAACAGCAGCATCTGGCAGGTTCAGTCCGAATATGCTCGATTGGGAATGCTTTTTAGAAGGGTAGCAGCCAAGAAACCACTTTTTCCGAAGGGGAACGGGGGAAAAGGCTAAGATATGTTACAGCTCACAGAGATTTTAATGACGATCAGAGGAAAAGAGGATTACAGAGTGACGAATCAAAGGTTTTGAGCTTTTTTGGGTTCGGTTGTCGACAGTATGTTATATTTGGTCAAATCTAATGGTGGCCTTAGACTTTTGCACAGTACTGTAGATGTTCTCTTTGCCTTCTCTCTCCACCAGTCCATCTTTTAACCAATCTGTTAAGTACCTAGAGATAAAGCCGTCTCCACAACCAATATCCAATGGATATTTTTTTTGATCCGTCCAGTTCATTTTAAACATTTTCTGTCTATTTGTCCATTTGTTTATTTCAGTCCCCTTACTGTAGAACACACACACACACACACACACACACACACACACACACACACACGTATGTTCTTCTATTCACACACTCAGACATTCTGTGGAGCTTTTTCATCACCCCTTCCTGTGGACCTGAAACATCTGATAAAGTTTAGTGCAGCCATGCCAACCCAAACAGCAGGATTTGTTTTTGTATGTGGGAGGATAAGAGCTCTGGAATAGAGCGCACGGACACACACACACACACACACACACACACACACACACACCACACACACACACAAATATATGCAGACATGCCTAATGACAACAGTCTAATTACTCTCTTTAGTCTGGAGTCAAAGCTTATCTTTCTCTCACAATATCTCTCTCTCGCTTAACACACACACACACACACACACACACACACACACACACACACACACACACACACAAAAGCCCTGTGTCCTGTCAGTCACCCCTGACATGTTAAGTGTACTAGTGGGTGATATTATGGGTCAATCGAGCATTTTCTAGGTTGGCAATCTAAACCTGCTGACCTTCTCCCCCTGTGTGTGTGTGTGTGTGTGTGTGTGTGTGTGTGTGTGTGTGTGTGTGAGAAGTGTGCGTGCAGGGCCGGTATGGACCAAACTGTTCCCTTGTGTGTGTGTGTTCTGGACATAAGCAGCTCTGTCACCATGTCACCGGCAGATGCACCTGTCCACCTGGTTACTATGGCAACCAGTGTCAACTCCGTAAGCGACCGGCACACACCGGCTACAGAGCTTAACCCTGCCTCCGATCTCAGTAAGCCCAAGACGGGCGTGTTTTTGTGTCCACCAGAGTGCCGAGAGGGCAGCTACGGGCCCGACTGCAAAAGGAGATGCCGCTGTGCCAACGGAGGCCACTGCGACTTCAAGACTGGCACGTGCCTCTGCGCACCAGGCTATCTGGGAGCCAACTGCAGCATTAGTAAGGACCCGTCATTCAAAATGAGTGGGTAGCTCTGTTTACACAGGTTAACCCTCGACATCAAAGCGAAAATAGCGATTCCAAAAAATCGGATCAATTATTTAAATATCATTAGATAAACACCTTCCTAATTACCAGCTCGGCTGGTCAGTGTAATTCTAGCTTTTTATTCTTTAGTCATTATCAGAACTGTTGCGTTTTCTCTTGTTACGTGAATTCTGTAAAATGTAAACAAAGATTCTTAAAATAGGTTTTAATTTAAATTTAAAGTTAACCTTCGAAGACATAGTGACTGTTACCCATAGGCACTCATTCTGATATCCTGTCCTGAGAAAGCAAACAAATCCCTCAGTCATAACTAATCGTACGTGAAGCTCTGGGGTTCTGTTTGCATTCAAGGTTGTCCAGCAGGGCGCTACGGACAGGACTGTGATGAGGTGTGCGCGTGCGGGGAGCGAGGACAGTGCCATTCCGTGACCGGGAGGTGTCAGTGCAGTCCTGGGAGAACAGGCCAATCCTGCCAAGAAGGTCATTTATCTTCTTTCCATCGTTTGACCTCCTCAATCTCGGTGTCTGACTCGTACCAATCAAAATCACATGCTCAGTAAAATGGGGTTTTTTCGCTTGTTAGCCAAAGCTTGAACTAATCCCCTCCCTTTCCTGCGTGTGATGAAGCCGCACTTGTGCAGCGCAGACACGCACAGATTCCTAATCTGCGGCTTTCATCAGCCCTTCCACCGAGGCGGGCGGCCGTAATGGAACGGGACTTTCCGAGAGCGAGAGGAGAATTTTTCAGCTCTGTGCGAAGCGGAGTGGCACGTGGTCGTTTGTCTGACAGGCCGCTGCTCACGATCACGCGTTCGAGTAGTGGGTTCTCCGTGTTCCGTGTCAACAGACTTGGCGTGGTAACAAATAAACAACGAAGCAGTAAAATCAAAGCGAGGCGCTCCATGTTGTCCTTGAGTTAAATTGCGCTTAGAAACATGATTATCCTTTTATATCGCTGCCAAATCGCGGCCTCGTTGCATTTTGGCTAACGGTCTGGGGGAAACTCGGTTATGCACACGTGTACGACGTGCACTTAGAGCTCACGGTGCTGCAGTGGGAAAGTCCTGACGCTGCTCACCTGCTTAGACTCGAGTTCGTCTATATATCGATTCCTTCATGAAATGAAATGTATCCTCACTGGACTGGTGCCTGCAGGGGCCACTGTTGCAGCACTGTGGGTTGATCACCTAACCCTAAACCTCTTTTATGTCCTAGTTTTGTCCCTGCTTTATCGTGGCCGGTTTGTGGGTTTGGACCTCTCCCAGAAGTCACAGATGTCAGTGTCCAAAATGGCTCACAATTCTTTAAAAAAACAAGAAGTTCATAAGAATGTTCTTAAATGCTCTTTCCTTCAGATTTCCTTAAGAAATTCTTCATCGTTTGCTTATGTAGACCATGTTGCATTTTAGAACTTGGTGCTATACAGTACACTCATTTTACCCGAAATAAAAAATGAAGAATAATAGTATTTCATTCTAATTCTTGCAGTGTGCCCCAGGGGGCGCTACGGACCGCACTGTCACAGCTCGTGCTCGTGCGTAAATGGGGGCATGTGTGACCCTGCTGATGGGACCTGCAGATGTGGACTAGGCTGGACTGGGACACGTTGTGAGGAGGGTAAACAAACAACATAGACTATACAGCATGCTGTAAGCAATACGTAACTTACGCCAGATCACATATTGACACCGAGTGTGTGTGTGTGTGTGTGTAGCGTGCCTCCCGGGCTGGTTCGGAGCCAACTGCGAACAGGAATGTGTGTGTAACAATAATGGCACGTGTGACCACGTTACAGGCTCCTGCTCCTGCTCGCCCGGGTACTCCGGCCCCGCCTGCCAGCACCGTGAGTTTGTGTGTAAATAAAGGTATAGGGCCTTATTTATGGGATTATAGTGCGACCACAAAAGTAAGGCATAAAAGCACAGCGGCGCAGCGTTCAGGTCTGGCAGATTTAAGTCTTGCCGTGTTTATATCCACTGGCACAGGTAGCGGCGTGAGTGTGAAATGAATATTTTATCCAAAGGTCTGTTCCCTTTAAGAAACTAGAGCACAGCCTCTTGCACGGACATTTTCCCAACGATTAATGACTATACAAACCGAGACTGGATTTATGGGACTGGGCTCAGGTCCGAGTCGAGTCTGGAATCTCTAGTTCGAGTCGAGCCCAAATCAGATCTCGAGGCTCCAGTGTGGGAATGCGAGTCGAATCTCTAGCGTGCGACATGTCTGAGCTGAGTCTGTAGTATCTAGGGTACGAGTCTGAGTACAGCTCCATAAAGCCAGTCAAGAAGTGCCCCAATAAGCTTCCATGTTATTAAGAGGGGAGCTACCCCAGCAGCAACACCAGTACGGTTTTGGATCAAAGTGTGTGACTGGCTGTGTTTTTATACTCCTTCTAACCCAGAATGCCCTGCTGGATTTTTCGGTGAGCTCTGCTCACAACAGTGCAACTGCACACACGGTCACACGTGCCATCACGTCACGGGCCGGTGCCAATGCCCTCCAGGGTACCATGGGGAACGCTGTGAGAAAGGTGAGCACCTGGCGTACGTACAAATGGCTAACTAAATAAATCAATCCAAGGTCAGCGTTGTGGGGGAGTGGGGTGGAGAGCTGGGGGATGTCCAAGGGCTCGGGCGGGGGTCGCTGCTGCAGCAGAGCGGCTGTTTCAAACCTAAAACTCTGTCTGTGTTTACAGGCTGTGCTGCAGGAAGGTTCGGTGCAGGTTGTGTACAACAGTGTAAATGTGCTGACGGCGCCCCCTGTGATCCAGTTACAGGCCAGTGCCTGTGTCGCTCTGGGAGGACGGGGGAGTACTGTGACAAGGGTACACACACACACACACACACACACACACACACACACACTAACAGCAGTGTTTCTGATAGCAACTTAGGTCAGTTAAATACCTCACACTGTACATTACACTAGGATTCAGATAGCGAGTTAGGGGATTAAAATACCTCATATGTTATAGAGGGAGTTTGGATAGTGAGTTAGGGGAATAAAATATCTCATATGTTATAGAGAGAATTCAAATAGTGAGTTAGGGGATAAAAATACCTCATATGTTATAGAGGGAGTTTGGATAGTGAGTGAGAGGAATAAAATACCTCATAGGTTTTAGAGGGAGTTCAGATACTGAGTTAGGGAATTAAAATACCCCACATGTTATAGAAGGAGTTTGAATATCAAGTTAGGGGATTAATATGTCTGTACATTAGAGCAGAAACTTAGGTAGCCATTTACGAGATTACAGTGCCTCGTGTGTTATAGAGGTGGTTTGGATAGTGAGTTAGGGGATTAAAATACCTCCTACATTTTAGAGGGAGTGGAGATAGTAAGTAAAGAGTATTAAAATACCTCATACTTTATAGCGAGAATTCAGATTGCGAGTTAGGGAATTAAAATACCTCAGTGTACATTAGAGCGGACATTTGGGTAGCGATTTCGGGGATTACAGTACCGCGTGTTATAGAGGGAGTTTGGATGGCGAGTTAGGGGATTAAAATACCTCTTACGTTTTAGAGGGAGTTCAGATAGCAAGTTAGGAGATAAAATACCTGTGTTTATTAGAGGGGACATCTGGGTAGCGATTTCGAGGATTATAGTACCTCATACGTTACAGAGGGAGTTTGGATAGCGAGTTAGGGGATTAAAATATCTCATATGTTTTAGAGGGAGTTGAGATAGTAAGTAAAGTGTATTAAAATACCTCATACTGTATAGCGGGAATTCAGAAGTGTTACGTGATTAAAATATCTCGGTGTACATTAGAGCGGACATTTGGATAGCAAGGTAAGGGATTGTACTCATACTGTACATTACAGTGAGAGCTGATTACGAATTTAAAGATTATAATAAAGTATTAAAATACCTAATACTGGGATTCAAAGCTATATTATTTTACTGTTCATATATGTAATCTCTCTCTCTCTCCCAGAGTGTGAGACTGGCTGGTTCGGTCCTGATTGCTCTCTGCAGTGTCGCTGCTCTCACGGAGGGCAGTGCGATCAGAAGAACGGACGCTGCGTGTGCCAGCTCCCCTGGCATGGACCAACCTGTCAGGATGGTAAGTGTGTGTTTTCAGAGAAAGGTATCATATTATCACACCCCGCGGTTTGGTGACCAGGGAATCCGGACCTACACTGCACAGCAGCTGAGCTAATGCAGGTCTTCTCTCGGTCGATCTCACAGGGGCGCCCCCAGACTCTGCCCGCTCTCGCCCCCTGAAGAGGCGCAGAGGTGTGTAACAGGGCCCGAAACACTCGTGCGCCCGAAGAACCACAAGAGTCACAATGAAGAAAGGATTTAAGGACGATTCAGAGTGAACTGTTGCTGTGCCGCCCGAGCGCCCGACATCTTTTTTTTGCTTCACGTTTTTATTAGGGATGCACCGATCCGACTTTTTCAGTTCCAAAACCACTACGTAAACTTTTACATATCAGTCAATGCCTGTTACTGATCCGATACCATTGCTGAATTTATAAACCATAAACCTCACCATGTGGGAGAGACTTAAGGCATCACAATTGACTTAAACATTACTAACTTTGGAAAACAAAATATAAAAACGTAAACAAGCAGACAAAACACATAGATGCTAATTGCTATTTATTTGTCACTAAAATAAAAAAGTGGGCAGGACCTTGGCACAGGATTCAAATTCAAAGCAAAAAAGGAGTCAAACTCAAACTATATTTGTACATTATTAACTTATTGATATATTATTACTCGGTAATAGTATAGGTTGGGTTTTGCAGAGCTGCCACCACCTTTTGGAACATTTGTTTTGCAGATGTTTCATGTCGCCATTTAACTTGTTAGCATGTGTCGCAAAATTAAAGTAACCGATATCGGGACTGATTTCCGACCCTAATATCGGATCGCTGCATCCTTAGTTTTTATCCCCGCCCCTAAAACATTGCCAATTGTGCGTTCCTGACCAACACCAGGACCCAACCCAAAGCTAGTGCAGCAGTGGCCTAGGAAATTACCGCTGTGCCACCTGAGATATTATTAAATAAGTAATTTTTGTTTTTGTACACTTTTTTTAAATCTCGGCTTGTCCTGGGTCCGGAGCCCCACAGGGTGAGGGTGAGCATAAGCCTTGAACGGGATGCCAGTCGAGCCGCTGTGGCAGTTCTTGGGGATTACCACTGCAATCCTGAGCCCTCGAACAAGGGTGCTGGAAAATGTTGTGCCATCTGAGCCCCCTATACACATTATAGAATTATTCTCACCTTCTATACCCGCCTAATCCAATCCAAGGTCGCAGGGGCTATCTGGCAACACGGTGCAAAGCAGGAACCAATCCCGAACTGGACCGGACGCCAAAGACATTTAGGATACTCCAACTGACTGTTTTTGGAATTTGGGAGGGAACCCACACAGACCCGACCCCGGCTCTCTGGAGCTGTGTGGCGACGACCAAAGTCGTTACATGTTCACTGTTTCTCCAAGAAGTTCTGGATGCTGGACTGAACCACGAGTGAGAGCAACCAACGTCTTTCTTATCGTGTGCAGTGGGCAACGTTTCATCCTCTAAAAATGTCCGGCTTTTCAGCTATTAAAAATGCATCTCATTATTATTTAAAGATTAACTTAAGCAGCGCAGTGTGGGTGTCGGGCTCGTTACAAACTTCCTGCGATGTGATTTCCGTGACAGCGTGACCAATATCCAGTGACGCAGCACGCCGTTGTGTAAATTGTTAAAAGCGAGCTGTCGGGCCGAGTCTAAACGAAGCCTCCGGAGATCAGTGATCCGCCGACGCTCGCTTGCCAAACAGCCCTAATCCGTACAAATGGGCCGCCCTCGTACCACGGTTCTGTACCGCAGCGTGTGTAAAAAATGAGATGTGAGAGAAGGGCATGCTTTGTCTCCGCTAATGCTCATGTTTACGTGTCTTTATCTCAGGCGCTCACGAAACGCAAAGTAACTGTCTCGCTGATCAAACCTCTCGGTGACTGAAATGGTGCTACGATGAGAAACTGTTCTGAGGCTTGAATTAAATGTTTTTCCCCTCCATATACCCGTGACTAGTCCTAATCATTTGCACTGTCCATTTCTAACACTCAGTGCAGCCCTGAGTAACCAGATCGCGGTGTTCCAGTCACTGCGGGTCTCTACGCCAGAACTGCTACCCAATGAAGCAGGAACCTATAAAGGCTGTTTCCATAAAGACATACCGTACCGTGCAAAGGTCTTCGGCCACCAATCGCCGTTAGATTTGTTTTAACATGTTTAACAATGTGCATCATGTTTAAGGTGAAGGGTGCGAATTGTAGGGCTGTAAGGATGAGAGAGTGTGTGTGAGCGAGACAGAGATTGAGGAGCAGGCATTGGTAAGGCCAGAGGGTAGGATGAAGCAGAGGTCAGTGCCCATACCTGTCATCATCTGACGGCTCACCTGAGTGGAACAGGCTCTATGAGTGCTCTGATCCCAGCCCTGTCCCTAAAGCATTTCTCAAGTGCGGCAGAGCCAGACTGATGGATGGGGGGGCTTCTCCGGCCGGCCCCGTGTTGTGACAGCCGACAGATGTTCTCCAATAATGTTTATCTAGCTAAAGCCTTCAGCCGGGGACGACACACACCTGTTTTTTTTAGTCGACAAGGGGATTCAGAGACGCAGACGCGCCCACACCTGACACCAGTCAAGCCGGGCTCCCAGGGCCATCAATCCAGTAAAGCACTGGGTGGCCACAGTGCCACACGCCACAGGTTTAATCTGCCCAACATGACACACACAAGCTCCCTCAGCACCAGCGTCCGTCGCACCGTGTCCCCGAAATAAATAGCTAATTCTGACTCGAAACCTATTCAAAGCGTAGCGAGGTGCAAACGGGATTTTACCAGGCTCATGAAAGATATTTACATGCGAATCCTTAAGCCAGCTTTAGATACCTGCTAAATATTACCCGGCTTGAGTCAGGAAGGTGACGTAAATATGTCCGATTGTTATCATTCCTAACAATAAGCACCTGCTATTAGGGGTGCAACGATACACTCTGCTCGCCATCCGATTTTCTCACAATGATCAATTCTACGTTCGATAAAAGACATCCCTTTTTATTTCTGAAGTGTAAACCATGCAGTGTTTAATCAAAAAGCTCTAGTCCCCTGCAATCAAACGAAATGACTAGAGGCAGGTTTCAAATTGTAAACAAAATGCTCTATGGAAGCTTCACTGTATCCTAAGAGTGAAAAGTCCTTTTTATTACTGAAGAATAACAAGTCAAAATCGTGTACCTTTCTTGTATATTTTTTAAACAAAAATAATCCCCCGCAATTAAAACAAATTAAGGGTCTCACTGAGAACGTGATATACACGTGGGATAATGACCGATTCAAAAAATACAACTGCATTAGATCCGTAATAAACAAGAGCGCGTCATCCAACCTGATGAGGTAGGGAGCAGGGAGGAGGTGGGTTCTAGACCGGGAGTAGAGCAGGGCTACACAAGGCTCCAGCTGTGGTCCAGTATCAGGGCTGAGAAAAGTTCCTCTCTGAACTAGCCATCAATTGCTACCATGTGCATTATTATTCACTCTTAACTTAATTCTGTTTGTGACGACCCAGCCTGCAAAGAGGGACTTCAGCTAGCCAGTGTGACAATCACAACAAATCCCGGTGGCTTTCCAGGGGGATTCCACGTGTCCTATGCGTAAACAATCTGCACCATTTTTCACACTGAAACAATGCGTGAAATGCCAGCCAAGCGTCTCTATCTCGTAGCGCTGTCGTTAAGCCAGGGAAAATTAGCCTGTCCACTTTTTCCCCCCTCACTTTTTCCCATTCCCAGAAGAGCTCACATCTTTGAACTGGCTAAAGATGGCAGTGATTATGAAGTTAAAACGAGAAAAGAGAGAGAGAAAAGTTCTGTCATTTGGGCCTCTAGAAAAAACAAACGTCCAAAACGCTAGGGCTGTGCTGGACAGATGGGTATCTGCTAATTTGCCCACACCAGGGAGAGCGCTAAGCGCTCCAAGTGTGTTTGCTTGTCTTTTATTCTTGCACAGCTCGTGTTTAGCGCAATCTCCGGTACCCATGAGGCATTCGGGTGTGCTAATGTGTTGGAAATCCCCGCATAGCCCTGGCAAGCCCAGAGACAACACCATCTTATCTTTCAACGCTGTGTAATTGCTGATTAAAGGTCACCGACAGACCGCGTAGAGGCCGCTAGGGGGAGCTGAGGGCGGTTGAATTGAAAAGGGTTGAACGCTTTACCTACAGGAGTCTTATGACCAGTCACAAACAGACCCCACACTCGTGCAGTCTCATTATTTATAGGTTTACACCTCGATTCCGGTTTCAGTGACGCTCGTAGTCAACCTGAGCTTAATGTTTTAGCGTCTGCATAACAAACAGCCTCACAAACAGGATCTTCACACAGAGCAACTGACTCCTGATAGTTTGAATCGAGGCAAAAGCGAGAACTTGCATTATGTGCATAATCTGTGGCTATGCAAGATAAATAATTCGGACGCAAATCGCAGATCATTCAACAACGTAAACCCGTTCGCAGGACCCGAGCTACTTCAGCAGCTCTAACAGGCGTGCTGTGACTCATCCTGTCATATTAAAACCACATGGACAACGAGATCCGCCGCCATCAATAACACTAATGACCCGTTTCCCAGGGGATCGCAACAAATACGCTTACGAAACGGCAACGTTATACCGAAGCCCGATGCTCGTAAGCTGACGCATGGTCGGTGGGGCTTTATCAGTAAAACTGCATCTGAAATTGAGGATGAAGATGAAATTAGAGGGAAAAACTTTGCACGGTGACTTGCGAGCAAAAAATTATTAACTTAACCGCCATTAAATGCTTAACATTGTACCAGTTTATACGTCTAAGAACAGGCGTATCATACAGACGAAAAAAAAAACCTGGATCAACCAAACTCGATGCTTAAACTGAGCTGAACAGCTACAGAGTCCAATGACAAATGTGCAGTGAAAAGAGTGAAAGCCAGACTGTGGTTGGACTGAAGTTGAACAGAAAGTGAACACCAGGAAAATATACAGGATCAGAAATCAGAGCGCCATCAATGAATCAATCCCTGCTGAAAACAAAACAAAAACGAGCCTATGTTTTGTTTGGATGTTGCCATGTGGTCCAGCAGAGTTACCTGTTTTTTGTAAGCAGGGGTGTTTTGAAACTAAAAGCATTATAAGCACAATAAACTCTAAACAATACTAAACATTCCCATACTTAAAATGCTCACATTAAATGTGTCTTATACTAACCATAAACTAGAAGACGTTGAAAAGGCTGCAAATACTTTAAGTCTGACATGCTTTCACAAGAGTTTTAGTCACAGACCACGATTTTGCAAAGGCTGGGATCTTGCATGGGGCTGGCTGTTTGCAAATATATTCCTTCTGAGATTATTTCAAATCTTTTGAAAACACACACCTAAAAATAATCAGTAAATAAATAAACAGCAGTCAGGCACACGGGCTGTAAAATAAACAAAGTGGCTTCTTAAGGACTGCGATGCTGCGAGATTGAGATCACACAAAGGAAATATCACGTGTCAATATTTTATATAGCTACAGTATTACATTTCTGTTATTTCAATGCTTGAATTACATATTTGATCATTTTCCTTATTTTTGGAGTGCAGGAATTTGCATAGGACAAACATACAAAAGCAGTAATTAGCCCAAATCCATTTAGATATAAATGTAGCACAGTAAAATGTGGTGTTTCCGTTATTTGGTCAGATACTGAATTATATAAATCACCTTTACCCGTGACACCAGGTACACACGGAATTTTGTCGACAGTTTACGGCAATTTCACCAAGACTTAACACTTCTAATGACATAAAACACGGTTTATTTCATCGGAACATCAAGACGAGAAAGACTGACTTAACACAGCTAATTCTGACCACCTTCCACCCAAAGATCGACATGACACGAGCGCGATCCAACTCTAGCAAGACTAGATTTTATTCCGAAATTGGAAATTTGTCTGTGACAGAAAAATCGCTTGAAAAGTCAAAATCTTGGTGTGAAAGCCTGGCATTACTGGTCCAAACATTACTCACAGCACTATAATCTCAACGAGCTTCACATGCTATATTCCTTCTGACCACTAGAGGCCTCTAGTGCGCAGTCGAAGCATGACGATTGGAACATCTATCAGAAAGCTTCATGTTCACGCTTTCACACAGCAATTAAACATATATTGAGCTTACTCAGTTTCTCGGCTTGCCACGTGGTTCTCCAAGGTATCCAGAGTAGGTTTAGATCATGAGTGATGTTGTCGAGTGCCAGAGCATAAAGTAGATGCTTCAAATTAATTGAGCCTGAGCATGTAAAGGCATTTAAATTGGTCTAATTGAACTAGGTAAACAAAGCAGATAAAAGTAAAACAAAACGTAAAATGGCTTTGCTGGTGTATCAGACACACAGAAGTGGACAAAATTAGATAATTGTATAACTTTTAGGATGTTTGTTTGTGTATCACTGTCAAACAACTACTGTTTTTCTCAAAATGGCCGTCACCTGCTTTCTTCTTACTTCAACTTAAGAGTCCTGTCCGGAAATATACAAGTAGTCATTTAGTAGACGCCCTTATCCAGAGCACCTTACACACAGATACATCTTACAATACACGCCATTGTGGGATAAGGGCGTCGCTTAAGATACCAACAGTGGTAACTTGGTAAAGATGGGATTTGAACTCTCAATGTTCTGGTTCATAAGCCAGTACTTTACCCACCACAGACCGTCAATAGTGTGTCGGTGTTTAAGGGCATTTGAGAGAAATTCTGCAGAATGGGTGCCATTTGCTTGTCGTGCCATGACTCAAATGTGCATTTTAAAATAAAGTATTATGGATTTCTTATGAATAAACAGGTGTAAGGCATATAAGGGATGTGGAGGGACACAACAATGCAAAAAAAAAAAAGATTTTAGGAGTTTAATTATTATATTTTATTGTAAAGTTTAACGCGTGTTGAGCATTTTTATTCATGTTTTAAATGATATATCTTAAATTTGCAATTGCATCACTGTGCAGGACACTTTGCTACATAATAATTTGTTGCAGTTAATTAGATTAATAATATATACAGTACGTGTAACGTAAATAAAGAAACAAATGTAAATAAAAGACATAGTAGGAAGTCTCCTAGTGGTGTTCTGGTCAATCAGCAGAACCGTTTGAGTTCCATGTTGTTGCCAGTTGGAAAGTGCTGGTGTAGCTGGAGAACTTGCATGGTCTTCCTGGTAAAGCTGGTTATCTGGCATATCAGTGTCCAAAACACACACATGCTGGTTATCTGGTTGGTTCTGGTTCCTGCTGGTGGCTTCTTCCCTCTCTGAGATCTTCTAATTCTGCTCTTCTGTCCGTTCCTCGGTTTAGATTGTCCTTGGTGGGAGCGATTCTCTCTGGAATTCCTCTTGTTAAGACTCACCTCTTTTTAATTCACTTTATATTGATTTGTTAAGTGGCCTTGGGTGTGTGAAAGCCACTATATAATTAATTGTAAGCTATTATTATTAGTATTATTATTAGTAGTAGTATTTTTAACATAGTGTAGCAGTGCTGGTCTTTTTCCAACAGCAGGGCATCAATTGCACTTTTATTAAAGCTGAGTATTAAAGCGTCTTGTGATAGTTATGAACTGTTCGGGTTCCTTTCTCACCCGTTAGGTTTCCTGGTTAAAAACACGTCACGACACGGTTTCCCCTGGCACAAACTGGCAGCAAACCAGTGCCAACCTAATCAGGCTAAGAGTGCCAGCAGAGTCTCGTCAAGCTCTCAGGAGCCGTGATGGATGTGCCAGATACAGCCATGGTACCATGTTACGTCTGTGGCACGGTGTGTGTGTGTGTGTGAGAGTGTGTGAGAGAGCACATAGTGTGCAGTGGAGAAAGATTTAGTGTTGCTGTGTGGTTTTGTTGTCGCCGTGCCAGAAGGCTCATTATGTTAGTTGGATAGGAAGAGATCCCAAAGTGCATTGTGATGAATGTGGAGACCAAATACTCCCGAGGGAGGGGTAAATCGTGTGTGTGTGTGTGTGTGTGTGTGTGTGCGCGGCGGGAGCTTGGTGTGTATCCGAGCTTGTTGATTATTTGGTATTAATATTGAGGTGTAGTGCAAGGTGTAGGTCGTAGCCACAATCTCTCTCTCTCACTCTCTCTCTCACACACACACACACACACACACACAGAGCAAGCAGCTGGTCAGTAACGGTACATGTCTGCTCCACGTCTTACACTTCAGGCCATGTACACTTGACTGTACACACACACACACACACACACACACACACACACACACAAAACCTCTCCACTTCAAGCCCAAGAGCCATTATCACTTCCACTCTGCCGCAGCACAAACACACCCGGCTCCAGCCAACCTCATCAAAATGGGACGACCTACCATGACCTCATCAGCGCCGACTGACCCGTGATGACCTCATCAAAGCCGGACACCCCGCCGAGCCCGGGGACCGGCGGCTTACGTTGACCATCGAGAGGGAAAAAAAATCTGGCCCCATCAATTACCAAAGAGTGTGACACCACTTTTACTGCATGACGATAGGCCAAAACACACACACACACACACACACACACACACACCTTACAATTCAATTCTGTCCAGCTTGCGTCCACTCCACGTAGTTAGTGTCAGTTTGCTTTTGTTCTGATGTAGATCATTGCATTGCGGTGTGTACGCTACACCCAAGCACAATCTGACTCAAGTGGTTTGAAATAACTCTGTTGACCCTCTTCGTTTCGTTTGAAACTCACCGTCTTTCTTTAAATACCCTCAAATTCGACGAGGGTGAGAGTCTCTTATGAAAACCAGTGGCTATGCATAAAGTAGCCCTGATCCTCAGCGGCTGGTCACAGGGCAAAAGCCACAGTTTACCATTTAAAACAAAGTCTTTAGTCTAAGGGCTAATACACTCACTCACAGTGCCACAGCTCTGAGCTGGGTAGCCAGCCGCAGGAATTGGTTGCATCCCAAATAACATACTGTATTACCAGTGCTTAATTTGTAAAACGTGAGTTTGGTAAGACAGAGCGTGGCATGATTCGGCCAGTGGGCATCGAGTGAAAAGGGTTAAGAGCCTCGGCTCAAGGACCCAATAGTGGCAGCCTGGCAGAGGTGGGATTTGAACCCTGGACCTTCTGGGCCAGAGTCCAGTACCTTAGCCGCTAGGCTACCCCAGTCCCATCACAGTATAGCTTCAGTTCAGTTCTACAGACTGAACGTTCTGCTCTAATGAAAAGTTTGTTTATAAAAAGCCTGATAGATTTAATAGAGAGTTACTTAAGTACAAAGCAATATTGCTACCTAAAAATGAGACTAAACTAAACTTCTCTGCTGAAGAATCGAGACTTGATTTGCACGCCAGAGACTTGAGGTTTAACTTGGACTCGCACTTTAGAGATTTAAGACTTGACTCTGACTTCCATTAGAAACTTGATTTGGACAAAATCTAATGACTCAAGTCTCGACTCGGACTAACACTGGAGATTTGAGACTGGACTTGGACTCAGAGCCTAGACATTTAAGAATCACCCCTGAACTGTAAGCCAGAGATTCAAGTAACTTGGACTCACAATAGACTTGAGACTCCTCTCAGATTCACACTAGAGATCAAGACTCGACTCAGACTCATGTGATACAGACTTGAGACTCGACTAGGACTCAAACCTGAGACTGGACTCAGACTGAAACTAGAGGCTCGGGATTTGACTCAGACTCACACCCTAGAGAACCGAGACTTGATTCAGACTCACACACTAGAGATCAAGACTAGACTTGAACACATGCTAGAGACTCAAGACTCAGCTCAGACTCACGCTACAGACTCAAGACTGGACTCGGATTCACACTGGAGACTCAAGTCTCGAGTGAGACTCAAACTAGAGGTTCGAGACTTGACTCAGACTTGCAGCACAGACTTAAGACTCGATCCAGAGTCAAACTAGAGACTCCAGACTCGAAACTTTACTTGAAAAACTAGAGACTCGACTCAGACACAAACTAGAAACTTGCTGCTTGACATGGACTCAAACTACAAATTCAAGACTTGACTCTGACTCAAACTAGAGATTCGAGACTTGACTCAGACTCGCACCACAGACTTAAGACTCGATCCAGAGCCAAACAAGAGACTCCAGACTGGAAACTCGACTTGAAAAACTAGAGACTCAACTCAGACTAAATCTAGAGACTTGCTACTCGACTTGGACTCAAATTAGGAACTCAAGACTCAACTGAGACTCAAACTACAGACTTGAGACTTGGCTCAGCCTCAAACTAGAGAGACTAGAGATTTGAGACTCAACTTGTACTCAAACTAGAGGGACCCCGAACTCGACTCCCTTGCTAGAACTTGAGATTTGAGTCAGACTCCCATAAAGGAGGTCTTGGGATGCTACAGTAACACTTCCATCAATAGTTTACTACTCTGACATATTATTTAAAGCTGTGGTTTGGGACACAGTCAAACTGGAGGTTTAGGATGAAGAAATACAACACAGGTAAATGCATTTTGGAAGGTTTGGCTAAAATAAATAACCTACGAGAAGACGGGGAGGAAAGAGAAGGAAGGCACATGTTCAGATTGACTTACGTATGTGATATTAATTAAATAAAGGCACAGAGGGAGAGGAGTTTGTACGTCTGTACAGAGCTGTCAATAGTGAGACGTTTGTGTGTGTGGGACAGAGAGACGTCAATCAAGGCTTAAGACCGTGTGCTTCACCCAAGTGTTGTGTGTGTGTGTGTGTGCGCCAGATGCACAGGATGTTTGTCAGGATGTTTGCCCGATAGTGACAGTGCGTTGTCTGAGCCGTGCCGCTTTGCGCTCGATGCTGCGTTTGATCAGACCCAGAGTCGGAGTGTGTTTGAGCGTTGCGTGATGTCAGTGGGATGTTTGGTCTCGACAAGAATTTGTTGCGTGTTGTGTGTCAGAGATGTGTTCAATACAATGTCTGGTTCTCGAGTTAGAAAGTGGGCCGCCTGGGACTGTAGACGTAGTACGTCACTAGCATATCCGTAGCCGAAGGGATAGTCGCCTAGTTGCTCGCCCCAGTGTGGTGTCGCCGCCACGACTGCCGCCCGCGTGCCGGTACGGCGATCGCGGCCCCCGCGGCGGGGCAGAGAGTGCACATGCGAAGAACATGTGGAGAGAGAGGGAGAGGGACGTCAGTAGGCCTCAATGAGAGTTTGAGTGATGAGCCGGGTCATCACATCTCTCCACCTCATCCATCATTCGCCTTGAACAAACGAGCGAAGCGCCCAGGCCTCCCTCCCTCCCTCCACTCCTTCTGCTGCTGTTCTCCGTTCGGCTGCTCGGACTCTTCCTGGCACTAGGACAGTGGGCCTGTGTGGGAACGCTGACCCGGGTTCACGCTCGCTTCTGGCTGCTACTGTGTGCGCTCGTAATGGGGGGGGAAAGTTGGCTCGGTGGCTGGATCTGACGAGGACTTCTGGTCAAACTGGTCGAATTCCACTTATGTTAAAAACAGCAGCATTTTCTAAAGAGCTTATATATAATATCATATAAGCAAGCACACGGGGACTGAAACGTGACCGGAAACGTTCCGTAGCGTCGAAGCGGACAAAGCGTCATTCAGTGACATGAATAGGAGCGAATGATACTCTCTCTCCAGTACTTATAAACCTCTAGGGTATGGTTTCTATTCAGCTTCAGCAGCTCTTTCACAGGCACTTGGGTGGCACTTCCCCAGCCCAGTGCCTTCCGGCTTTCACCAGGAAGGGGCCGGATCATTCCCTAGTGCTGCGACAGACTCTCCAGGGTGCACCACCACCCTTGCATAGGGAACTCCAGGTTAGGACCCCATCCCCCCCACACACCAGTGACCCTGAGCAGGATAAACTGGGAACAGTGGTGAGCTCCACAGCTTAGACGCAAGGGAGGAATGCACTCAAGATGCCAGTCTGGCACACCCTTTGGCATGTTTCTGGGAACATTTCAAGACTTCTGCTGAGCCGCAAATGATCAAACAATGCATGGTCGGGACTCAACACACTCGCTTAAACGTGTACGAGTCGATTCACAATTCATGATTCACGAGTCATGATTCAGTTCACAGTGATTCAGATTCCCAATAGCTCTTGCTCAGTGCAGATTTGTTGTGTTTTTCTTTATGTTTACGTCTACAGTACTGTACTCCTAGTGCAAAAAATTCCCTATGAATCCTAAAAAGGTTAGTAATAAGAGCCAACCGAAAGGAAACCAGGAACTGCTGCTAGCGCCCTGAGTTCACCAATAGCGTAAGTGTTTTGCTTTTATTTTTCACTTTCAATCCATTCCTCACTAAATAACGAGATTTTTCAACACTTTATAATAAAATAAGCTTTGTGCTAATGAAGTTGGGTAGCTGCAGGTTAATGTGAGTGTTAATGTGTAAGAGGCTCCTCTATGATACAGTACAGACTATATTAAGCTCATCAGTTCATGATCCATTTAGCTGATGATGGATTTATCTGAACATATCCCCATCATGAATCAGGAGCTCCTGTACAATACAGCTCCATTAATGCAGATAATGCATCATACAGGGGGATTTTCTGGGGGTCTGGAACCCATTCATTCCATTTACATTATCCTTATGGGACACATTTGCTCGGTACTCGACGTTTTTGGTACCGAGGTACCACTGTATGTTATAGCTTTATATGAAATATGGAGTTCATATTAAATATTGTAATTCATCCAAAAATCATAACAAACAAGGGACGACACCGAGGCAGAACGTCTACACTGGAGTCCTTTATTTCTTAGTTGCTCCTCCCACATTATGGATTTGAAATGCATTACAGTTACATCGTAGAAAGCATTGAAACAAAAGTACCTCAACTCTCCATTGACTCTTCGAACGGGGATTATAAACAATGACGACAAACAAACCGACAACATAAAAAAAAAACATCTGGTCCTTCACCACGTGAAGACGAACCAGCGATAGTCTGTTATTTATCCGAGATTCTGGCACGACGAATCAGCAGGGACCCAAACATCACACGAGCTTCAACACAACCATAGAAAAGAGTCAGGTACGATTCGGCCAGACCGATCATGCGTTTTTAATGAAGACATATTCACCAGCTGTATTTTTATGCGTTCCTATTTTTTAAACATTTTTTTTACACTTTGAATCAACAAATTTGTCATCCAAAAAAAACCCCAAAACAAAAAAAAGTATTACCTATAATATAGACTGGTTCCGTTAGAAGTATAAGACATGACGAAAGTGTAATACTATCCGGCACGCAGACATGACTCGTATTCTCCTGCTTCACCACGAGGGGGAGCTCAAGAGCAGTGCTATTCAGTAATCAAACTAGAGAAATAAATACACCTTTCAACATACAGAGCAATAACATCAACGACATCAGCCGAGAACAGGAGAACGAGGAGAACGAGGAGAACGAAACCGACGCGTGATTGTCTAGAAATGAAACACACGTAAGAATGGAATAGCTAGCTACTAGCATACAGGCTACGTAGTGGTATCGGCCGGCCAAGGAAGGGCGCAAGTACAAACGTCAGTACTTCTTCGTGTTTACTGTCTCGCTTTAGAAAACAAACAAAAGTCGATCCATTAGAGTCGGCGTCAGCCCAACAGGGGCCGGGAAAAGACGTAGTGCTTTCGTTGACGGGATCAGAGAAGGGTCACATGATCAGCCCAAAGTCGCCTTCAGTTGAATGTACAAAGGATTCACATGCCAAGCCGTCCCTAGAACCGGTCCTGTACATGGTTTAAAGGGAATGGTTTCCGTAGTAACAGTGTTGGGGTGCCAGGCCGTGCCAATACTGTCGTTCTAAAGTCCGGACGCCACACCGAATGAAGAGTCTCGCCGACTGGACTATGGAGCCGCGGTCACGTGACCGGACTCTACAGAACGGCCGCACACAGACAGGAGGCTCACAGGCTCTCGGGTGGAGAATCGCCACGCCTACGTTCTTACATTCACTTTTCCCACCGAGCTCCGGTACAAACGAAACCCCCCGGCCTTACGCCCTCAGGACCCTCGACTGCCGCCGCTGTGTGCAAAACAAGAACGTGGACAGAATAAATACAGCTATTATTACTACCATCACCTAGGGTTTCTCGTCCGACGTCGCCGTCTCGAAGACTGACGCGTCGGGTTGCTTAGTGACGAGCGTTACCGGATGCCGCGGGACAGTCCCGAGACCCAGATGAAAGTGTTTGAGAACAACAAAAGCGCTCTACACCCAGCAGTGCACGGGCTGGGCATGGCCAAGGCCAAGTTTGGTCCTAGTGCCCGTGTTCGGGGTCGAGGGTGCGCGGTGTGGAAGGCATCATACGTGACTGAGGGACTGGATGGCGTTGGATTCGGCCGCGCGTCCCAGCGTGTGCCACACCGAGGTGGCGTGAGAGGGAGGGGGCAGGGGGTCTTTGTCGGACAGGGACAGCATCATGGCATAGGCCTGGAGAGAGAGAGAGAGAGAGAGAGAGAGGAGTCATGTGGAGACGTGGAAACTTTCCTTTCACTTCTGCAAAAAAAACTTTCACTCCTGCAATTCTCTTTTCTGTCAGCAGGTGTCGCCGGGGTTTCTGTCCTTCAGACGTGAATTAGATCTCCATAAGACCAATAAGGCTTTCATTTCCTATTAGTATTCTAACGCCTTTGCGGGATGGACGCTATGCTGTGTATTTATCGCCTTTAAATCGATGCACACACACTTCATCACGTTTCGAAGCTGGAAGTGGAGTCAGCAGCGACTGAACGATTGATGTCCTACACACTGCGGTAATTACGCTCTAATTACCCAATAACCACGTCAGTAATTATTAATCACTTAATTAGTAGCGTATAATTAATATCAGTATTAGAGGCTGGATAATTAAGGCAGTGTGTCGTACACACCTGGGACTTGGACTTCCTGTAGAGTGGCGGCTTCACTGCCTCGGGCAGGTGTCCAGAGCCGAACCCGGGCCCCTCGCTGTCGCTGAGCTCCGTCTCCTCTGAGCTGAAGTGGCGGATGTGATCCAGGGCGGGGAAACTGCTGTGCTCTTCGTCCTCATCCTCCTCATCGAACCTGCAATGTGTTGAATGCACTGGGTCAGTAAAGCCCGCACCGAGCGGGACTCAAACCCGGCGCTCTGTGCAGATGGTGGGCTATCAAAGTAACTCCGTGCCACTAGTCTATGTGTGGATGTCCGTTCATAGTGTGTGTGTGTGTGTGTTTATAACACACCCCTGTGGTGAAGGTTTGCAGTTCACATCCAGATCATTGGCTCCCTCAAACTCTAGGCCGCCGTTGATGTCGGCGGTGATGTCATCACCCTGGTTGCTAGGCGGCGCTTTGTCAGCAGGTTTCTCGGCAGTGTCAAAATGCTTCGTCTCCTGTGCCTCGGCCCCGGCCCCTTCCCTTTCCTCCTCGTCACGACCGCGCGACCTCTGATCGGCGACGGCTTTCTGGTCCTCGAACCGGCTGCCGTTCAAACTGCGGGTGAAATAATAGCGTGCCATGATCACTAACAGCTACAACGCATCATTCACTACAGGGTGCCAACTGCCCAATTGCCCTTACTCGTTCCGGCTCTTCTCGTTCAGTAGTCTGACGGTAAGACTTGTGGACTGTGGTAGCCTAGCGGTTAAGGTACTGGACTCTGGACCAGAAGGTCCAGGGTTCAAACCCCACCTCTGCCAGGCTGCCACTGTTGGGTCCTTGAGCAAGGCCCTTAACCCACAGTTGGGAGTGCGATGGGAGGCTCTTTTTTTTATTTAACTATTTGCTTAGTTCAATTCAGGTGCTGACCTTTTTTGGCCAGGCAGTGTGTATATAATGTATAACGAATGTAAAGTGAATGACAAACTAATTGCTCAGTCACTAATTACTATTTAGTTTTTTTCTTCTTGTATGATGGAAAAAACTCCCGGTCCCAGTCTGGACTCGGACTCGGCTCTGGCAGCGTGATTTCAGCACTAACCCTAACCCGTAAAAAGCAGGTGGAAATTCAGGTAGAAAGACAAACCAAGAGGCGTGGCTATAACTGGAATGTGGGGGCACCCCTGGTCTGCATCACATGACTCTGACAAGGTGGAACACGGACAAACACCCAGGCTTATGGTGCCCGGAAACGCTGATAGTTGAAGTTAAGTTCGAGACGCTTAAAGAGTCAGAAGCTTCTGAATCTCATCACTCGTCGGTTTGGGGACTGGATGTGCGTGGGTCACGTTAGGGTACGTTACGGTAATAGCACAAAATGGGGCCAAAGTCTATATGAAACGCGATATAAATAGATGACGTGAGAGAGCGGCTGGCAGAGCAGTCCGGTTTCCATCAGCAGAGCACTTAAAGCATTCGCTCTTTCCGTCCACTTACTTCTTCTCGCTCCCCCCCGACTCATTCTTCCATTCTCTTGTTTATTTTTTCACCATCTCCTATTCATCTAATAGGGCAAATATTTAGCTGACAGGCCCATTTGGTGAGAGCGCCGCAAGAGCTGCCAAGCAGCCATGTCTGCTTTCCAGGCTCTCTCTCTCTCTCTCTCTCACACACAATGACCAGGGGAAATGGGCCAGAGCACCACACTACAAGTGATTTGCTAATTATGGGTCTGGAAGTCTCTCTCGTCGCCTCCCAAACCCCGTGTATCACCTACTGTCAGGCAGACAGACACAGAAGGAGGGCGAGGGGGGTGGAGTCAGCCCGTTCCCGTGATTAACAGAGGCTTCTAGACGAGGAAACGAAGAAGGATCCGGGAGTGATGTGCAGGCATCGCACACATCAATTGCACAGCGAGAGAGAATGAGAGACGGACAGCGAGAAAGTGAGAAAGCACAGGAAAGCAAACGCTGATAAAAGAGAAAATAACAAGCAGAGAATGAAAGACGCCGGGGGGAGATGGGGGGGGGCACTCGGAGGGATGATGAAAACAGATTGGTTAATTAAAGGGGTAATTTGTGCGGGATACAGTATCTATCAGGAGCAGTCACTTTGACAGGAAACACTCCACAACCCCTGACCTCGTCTCCTACACCTACTTCCTGTTCGCGAACACATGTTGGGACCAGATGTGGGTTAACTACACGCACCCGCACACACGCGCACACACACACACACACACGACGGCAGCAGCATTAGCACCGATGATTTACCTCCCATGCGTAGTACTCCTTTAATGATAGGGAAGAAATCAAACAGAGGTCTGCTCAATCGCTATCTGTCCCCGAAAATGTGATAATCAAAGCTCCCCCAGCGCGCGCACGCACACACACACACACACACACACACACACACACATCACGGGGAGCCCCCAGAGCTTGATCCAGTGTGATCGCTGCAATGATTAGCATCATCAGCTGTTTTTATTTTCACTGATAGAGCAGGTAATGAACTCTCTCTCTCTCTCTCTCTCTCTCACACACAAGTCTGTCGCTCTATCATTGTGGGGACCTTAGATTAACATAATGATTACCGGAGACAATTAATGCCGCACCTAACTCTCACCCTAACCTTAAGCTCAGTAACCTAAAGCAGATCTTTAGACCCTTTTGTTTTCTCTAAAGAACGATACAGGTTTTGTAAAAAAAAAAAAAGAAAAACCAAAAAACAAGATGTCCCAACAATGCAAAAAATTACTTACTATCGATATGGGGACATTTGGTCCCCACAAGGTCATATATACACGGTACACACACACAGGCGTGACATTGATATTGTGCAAGTTCACAACGAGTCAATCAGCGAACACCTGGAGACCGACCTGTCTTTAACTCTCACAGGCTGCTGGCAACTGGGTAATTAATAACACACACGCACACACACACACACACACGCACACACACACAAGAAAGACAGAGGTTAATGAATAAAGTCTGAGGCGCTCCGTGCTCTCTGACGGTTGTGTATAATTACCTCGTTGTAACGCCTCCGGCACACAGTGTGAACTGAGACCCGCTGCGTGTGTGTGTGTGTGTGTGTGTGTGTGTGTGTGTGTGTGCGCTCTGCTGAAAGCTTCAGTGAGCAGTGCAGATTTGATGTTTGATGTTCCCAGCAGTGGAATCAGAGCGAGCTAAGAAAGCCCCGGTGTAAAACGAGACCTTACTCAGAGCCCCGTCCATAAATCAAGCCCCGAACGAATAAATAAATCAGCGAAGGCCGACGCCGGCGCTTACCCTCCGTCAGAGTGCGGCGGCGAACCCGAGCTCTGGCCGCCGCTGCTGATGAAATTGCGGATCTCATTGAAGTAGGAATCCTCTTTGTCTTCCAGAATGGCGCTGCCGCTGTCCAGCTCCGAGCGCGGGGACGACAAGGCGGTGCCTGCGCACGACAAACGAGCACGGGTTATGGTGCGAAATCAGAACTCGTTCCAGAAGGATCGCCGAGAACCGAAAACTACGAGTACCGAGCAAATGTGTCCAATAAGGATAATGTAAATGGAATGAATGGGTTCCAGACCCCAGAAAATCCCCCTGTATGAGGCATTATTTGCATTAATGGAGTTGTGTACAGGAGCTCCCTGATTTATGATGGAGATATGTTCAGATAACGCCATTGTAAGCTAAATATAGCATGAACTGATGAGCTTATTATGGTCTGTACTGTATCATAGAGGAGCCGATTATAGATTAACACCTACATTAACCTACAGCTACATAAAAATCATTAACACAAAGTTTATTTTATAATGAAGTGTTGAAAAATCTCATGGACTGGTCCTGTCTATATTAGGTTCCCTTGAACCCTGTGCTGTTGGTTTGAATCGGACTCCCCCGGGACCCTGACCCAGAGTCTACACACTGAAGACTGGTATCAGCCAACGGAGCCACTGATTCTGTTCAAAGGCTCAGCCAGGTTAAAGGCACTGCCGAGACTCGAACCCGGCTCTTCACACCAATGGGCTGGGTATTTCACCCCCGGGCAGGCACAAATAAAGACATGTGTTCTGCAGCTCTGGAACAATAAAGAGAGCACTGCAAACTGATCAGGTTCTCTGGTTGTACTATTTGTAGGTACTGTGTGTGTTTTGGAGCATTTTTGTTTTATTCTATAAAATACTGACAATTTCCAAATATTTATTTGCAGCATCTAAGAGCATTTATTCACTGTAAATGACAACTGGACCAAATATCAAAGACGATGCATTATGCCTACTACTAATAACACAAAGAAAACAAGTTTTGATTCATTTTTAACGAAACATTACTATTGGTATAACTTAGGAAAGTTCGGAAATCAGTTTTTCAATCCCAGCTTTCGTGTGTCATATACTTTTGCTCAGTCAATCAGATCTGGTTCAGGTGATCACTAGTCAGAAGGTCATGAAGTAGAATCAGTGTCGGAGTTTTAACTGATCAGATACTGGAATGGAATTGCTGCCCTACATGTAGAGATGTTGATTTGTATTTTGTAATGATGTGTGTGTGTGTGTGTGTGTGTGTGTGTGTTATACCTGACAGATTACCGTTCTCGTGCTTTTTGAGGTGCCGGTCCAGGTTGGTCTGCTGTCCGAAGCAGCGATCACACAGGTGGCATTTGAAGGGCTTCTCTTTGTTGTGGATGTTCCTGATGTGGCGCTGCAGATTCGACGAGATACTGAACGAACGATCGCAGTACTTACACCTGCAGAGGACACACACACACACACACACACACACACACACACACACACACACACACACACACACACACACAGCGCACAAAGAGAGAGAAAGAGAGAAATCCCTGATTAACTCTTGTCTCTCATCTTAAGCTATATCAGTACAGCACTAATTCTGTTTCTGTTTCATTCATTCTCAGTCAGTTCTGATTGTGGATCCTTTAAAGCGTTGCCAGGGAATGAAAATGCCTACAAGATTTCCCCCTCTATATATGTGTGTGTGTGTGTGTGTGTGTGTGTGTGTGTGTGTGTGTGTGTGTGTGAGAGAACTTTATGACCCAGCTGCCTTTGTTGGCCCTCTGCCCTCCCCTCTTCATCACCATCATTTTTCACTAGCTCCTTCTCTCCTTCCATCTCCTGCTCTCTCTCTCTCTCTCTCTCTCTCTAGCATGCTATCACTGTGGCGACCGGTGCAGTTATTCATCTCCCCAATTATTTAGTAGGATGATAATTGTTCCAGGCTTTTACTGCAAAGAAAACATACTCTTTCTTCTGTCGCTCTCTCACCAAAGAATGCGTTCAGAAAATATCCTTAGATTGTCCTGGAGCAATTAAAGAGTGAGCTGCTAGTGTGTGTGTGTGTGTGTGTGTGTGTGTGTGTGTGTGTGTGTGTGTGTGTGTGGCTTACCTGTAGGGCTGCTCTCCTGTGTGTGTTCGGAGGTGCCGTGTGAGGTTGGCAGAGCGTGGGAATATTTTGCCACAGTATCTGGATAGGAAGAAAAATCCACTTTAGACTCACACACACACACACACATCCTCCTTGTACTCTCCCACGTTCCAAAGACGTGTTAGGTCAATTGGTGTCTCTAAAGTGTTCTGCAGGTGATCCCCTGTCCGGGGTCGGTTTTGTCTTGCACCCTGTGCTGCCGGATTAGGCGAGTAAGGAACCCAGAAGGTCCAGGGTTCAAACCTTGCCTCCGGCCAGCTGTCACTGTTGGGACACTGTAAGATTATACAACTTGTACGTCCCTCTGGTTCAGAGCATCTGCTAAATGCTGTAAATATGGTGCTTTGGGATGGTACTGGAAGAAGTTCAGGTGGGCACTGCCACTGTTGGGCCCTTGAGCCGGGTCCTTCACCCTCAGCCGTTTGGGTTGAACCTTATACGATTATCAGTTATGAGTCGCTCTGTTTGAGATGTTCTCCCACTTTTATTACCGGTTTGATCCAGTTTAGGGTCTTGTGGGGTCGGGGCCTAAAGGCAGCACAGGGTGCAAGGTGGGATCCAATCCTGGCAGGGCACATGCACACACACTGACCTACTGGCATGGGAGATAACAACTGACCTAACTCATTAATACTGGTTGTAAACACGCAGACACATGGAGAACATGCAAACTCCACACAGGCAGCGGCCAGACCGGGACTCAAACCTACCTCCCTAAAGCTACAGTAGTTACAGCTGTGAGGCTAAAGGCGGTAAATGTAACCACGCGCAGGAGCGCGGGTCTGGTGCTCACCTGCAGGTGTAGCGCTCCTTGCCCTTGCGCAGCAGTGTTTCGGGCAGAGTCGTCGCCGGAGCTCGGAAGTCGAACATGGAGGGAACCGTGCGCATGAGGTCGCCGGCGTCTGCCTTCAGCGAGCCGAACGACTCCAGCTTTTCCGCCATGTTTTCTATCGCAGACATCTGACAGGGAAAGACGAGACAGAGCGCACCATAAATACAGCTTGTTGCTGCTGGCTCCTGCTACCAGTCAGTCAGTTTGATTTTCCTGCATTAAAGAAAACAGTTCTTGTGGCGTTCGTTTTGAAAAGGCAGTCGACGAGCACTCTTTGCGGAGCACTAGGGACTGGAAGCTCAAGTAACGGCTGCTGAAGAGCCACTGCTTCAAATGTGCTCCAGATAATGAGCGGCAAATTATTAGCGGTGTCCCTTTCTGAGTTTGGGCTTCCTCTGGCCAGCTCTGACGTGCTCACTGCTTAGTTTTGGGATGAGTTATGTCGTGTGTTAATCGTCGTTCCTGGTCTTGCGATTAATCTTGGCTAATCAGCTCAGCCGCTTGAGTTGACGCATCATTTAGCCAGATAGCGCAGCATTTATAATTTCCTTCAGCGCAGCAGAATGATGCAAAAAGACCACAAAAATAGTTACTAGACGTCGGTGCGCTATCTGAGCATCTTTCTCAATGTGTCTAAGCACATGCCAACAAAAGCACGGGCTCTCTGAACTCGAGTGTAGTTACAGATGCTCGTCAACACACACACACGCTCGGATATACTAATGCCACACACACCCAAACACAGTGAAATGAATGAGAAAATGTGGGGGCCGACTGCCAATTCGCTAATGAAGCCAAATAGCTGCTTTCATCAGGAGCGGATTGATTCTGAGTGTGTGTGTGTGTGTGTGTGTGTGAGAGAGAGAGAGACATAGAGAGAGAGACATATAAAAATAATATAAAAATGGGCATATCCTCTATTAAGGCATTAATTAAGCAATGCATAACAACAGCACCATAACCAATATTCTTCACTCAGGATGCACTTCACTCTGTTTTATCATTTGGAGAGGCAAAAATCTCCTCAAGCATCACAGCTGGAGAAATCTCCAAGCCTGCCAATCTACAATTAAACACCACTTCTATGCCCCTACCCTCCATGCCAGAAGGCAGCCTTTTCCTTTCATCAAGCTATAAAAAGAAAGGAGTTCACCAGGCTTGGGTTCTGAGCAAGCACTCTGTGGGTTCGGCACAAAAATATGGATGAGTTAGACATGAATGCAGCTGTTAAAAAGGTGGATGATCTGTGCACTTCGTGATCCAGTGGGGTCCCTTACTCCAAACCCCACTCCAATCCGGCGGGGTGAGATGATTACTTCCCATTTCAACCCCATTGACACAAGACGTCAAGGACAACAGTGTAGTATTTCGAACCTGGTGGTCGAGAGTTCTAGACCTCTGCACCAGCCAATTGGCACGTAAGTGCTTTTAGTGATTTTTCTCACAAAAAATTCTTTATTATTCTAGTTTACATTTCTAGGTGCCACCAGTGGACCAGTTCCAGAGTCCCAGGTTTGAGTTCTCTGGGTATCCCCAGAATCAGTATGTGTATGTCCGTGCCCTGTGATGGGCTGGTCGCCCTGTCCAGGCGCCGTCTGACTCTTTGTGCTGCCAGTTAAGCCCCGACAATGAGTTTTCACTCTCAGGTAGTTTTACTCGTCTTTATCAAAGGCTGTCAATAATTCAGGAGCTGACTGCACTTCTACATGCAAGCCCGCTCGTGTGTGTGTGTGTGTGTGTGTGTGTGTGTGTGTGTGTGTGTGTGTGCTTGAGACGTGGAGTGATTCATGTCCTCCGTTGGACTGTAAAGCATTCTGCACACAATGCCAACAGACAGCACATTCGTCAGTATGAAAGATGTTGACATTAGTGATCAAGGCTGTGACAGGGATAATAATGATTTCGTCAGGCCCAGAGAGGGATGCAGCCGAGGCCAAGAGGAGGAGGAGGAGGGAGGAAGAGGACGGAGTGAAGACGAGCCTAGGCCCTTATATACAGCGTGTCCCCGGATAATGCTCACAAACTCAGTGCTGTGTGATTTGGGACGCAGCCAAAGTAATGAATGGCATAGTGTAGGCACTTTTGTTGCTCTGCATAAGAACCCTAAACATGGCTTCTGCCAAGTCCCTCAGTGAGAGAGAGAGAGAGCATTACACTGTAGTTTATTTGAAAAGATAATGCTTATGCTTAGCTTAAATCTCCTTGTAGGAGCTGAATAAAACACACACGTTTGTCTTGCTATCCTTGTGAGGACTTTCCACTGACATGAATGACAATGAAGGTTTACTGCAGCTAATTAATGCTACACCTCCAGCTACCCCTAACCTTGTCCTCAGTAACCTAAAGCAAATCTTTTGGCTCTTTCAGTTTTTCAAATAAAAGTTTCTGTTTTTATATATTAGAAAAAAGCAGTTAAAGAAGTGAGGACTGGAAAAATGTTTCTCACTAATCTTAATTCCAGGTTTTCCTATCATTGTAAGGACATTTGGTCCTCACAAAGTATAGCAAGACAAGGCGTGTGCGTCTGTGTGTGTGTGTGTGTGTCTGTGTGCCCACTGACTGTACTATATCTAAGATAGCAGCCAGGGCCAGATGTCACATGCAAGCATGGTCCGAGCGAGGGGAGGCCGATCAGGGGTGTGGCCCTCGCTGGCCCTTGCCATCCATCCGTCCCCTGATCTGGTAAAGTGTGATTAAATCACGAATGAAATAAACAAAACAAACCAACAAAGAACTAAACTGGTGCAGTAGTTAGCACTAGTGCCTCACAGCTCCAGATGTTCCCGGTTCGATTCCGTTATAGTCTCTTGGTCTAAATGGAGTTTGCATGTTCTCCCCCATGTCTATTTGGGTTGTTCCGGGTTTTCTGGTTTCCTTCTTCGTTCCTTACTGGTCAGCTGGCATCTCTTAAAGTTTTCCAGTGTAGGTGTGGCTATGTGTGTGTGTGTGTGTGTGTATACGCTGTGGAGGACCGGCGCCCTGTCCAACACTCTGTGCTCCCGGTTCTCTGAGACTCTGAATTGGATTAAGTGGGTATAAAAATGAACAAATGAGCGAATAAATAAATGATTCATTCAGTCTCTCACTCTCTCCTGCTTGTGCTTTCTCTCGCTCCCTTTCTCAGTACGTAATTGCTCGAGCGCTGTGCATGAGTTGAGAGAGCCTTCATTAGTGAAATGCAATTGTTGATCTTATCAGGGGACCAGATGTCTGAGATTTTGGAAATTCCCTTACTCTCTCTCTCACACACACACACACACACACACACACCACGTCCCAGAGAGATGATTGCCCCTTGCTGGTGTGGACTCCCTTTCTGTTCCACTCTCTTTCTCTAAATAATCACGTTCTCAAACTTTCACTATTATCAGGAGCAGCCATCAGAAATAACAACGGCTAGAAGCTGACTCATAAAACAACACACACACACAGACACACACAACACACACACACACAGACTTGACACTCTACTACACACTGGGATAGCTTATGATCTCACTCTGTGCAATACGTGCAGGCACAAGCCATCTAGCATCATCTCATAACACTGAGCTTTTTCAGTCCCGTATCGTGCGAAAAGCGCTTAAATGATGATATACTTCTCAGAGATCCTACACACACACACACACACACACACAGCATTCTTGTGTAACGCATAACAAATGGATCGCGCCACTGGAAGTAATGTTCTCTCATTAGGAATGATACATGACTGGCTTCTTCGGTTTGTCTGCGATAAGCTCGTGATTAAGGACCTCGCCGCCTGCGATCATCTGTGTGGGAATCGCTGACAGACGCTGCGCAGGTCTGCTACGTGCTGCTAAACGCCCAAGCTAGCTTGTCTGGTTTAGTAAGCTAGTAAACCGTTTCACGTCAAACAGCATCTAAACTACCGAGAGGCACCGAAGTGCCGCCAGGTCCCTGAGGACCGACTCCGGGACAGCAGTGTATAAAACAGTGACGAGACGCCAGTTCTTTTTCTTTAGCACCTCTAGTTGCAGAAAATTTGAGAAGGAAAGTCATGGTGTCTCATCTACCTTTGCATGCAACTGACTAAGGGCCTTGCTCGAGGGCAACAGGCAAACTTTTAGACTGCCCACTTTATTTTAGATAACTATTCTATTACTAGCTATAATTAGGTTTGGTGAAAAAAAAAAAAAAGCAACACCACATGATGCTCTGACTCTCACATTAAACCTAAAAACAGATCTCTGACCCGGAGAACTAGGGATGGACAGAACCAGGACCTCTAACTTGGCCGAACCCAGGTGGCGGGACGGCTCACATCCTGGCGTTGCTGGAGCCGCTGGAGCCGGCTGCTTTATTGGTCCGTTCCTGATCGCGAAGTGCGATGCCACTGTACCATCCTACAATGAACAGCGCTCAGAGTTGGACCTCTACCTGGCCCAGGCAATACTGCCATCATAAGTCACGAGAAAAAAAATGAAACAAGCTTTTAAGCTACAAGAGAATTGATGTATTAGACTGAAAAGTGCATTACACCTGTGAGAACTGCTCTCCAGAGCAGAAATTCTCCACCGCCTGTCTCCAAAGCCTGCCTTAAACCAACTAAATCAGTGGAGTGTCACTCTATTTAGACGGGAACACCATAAATATTGTCTAGTCTTCACTGCCAATCCAGTAATCATGCGTTTATTGCTGTTCCATTAACAAGAGATACCTGATGAATGAATATAATCATAACAGGCTCACATCTGGCATCTATCCTAAATGCTGCCACCTTATTCCTGCAAAATGTAGTTAAATTGTCTGTATGTGTGCAAAACTCACCCAGGTCCTCTGATCAGGCATGCGGAACTGGGGGCAGGACAGACGGAAACAGCGAATTAAAATGAAGCACCACATGCATCAAAAGACTGACTGATGGCACGTCAAGATCACACTGATGACACATTCTAACCAGCTTAATACACTGTGTAATTCCCTGCCCAACCCTGCCAGGAGGCACCAGGACTCAAACCTGGATTGCTGTGGTCTATTCTTCGCATTTGATCCCCATTTGTCCTGGCAGACTTTGATGAGCGGCTACCTAAATGTGCATTGCTGCAGTATAACTCTTACAGTATCACAGGGGCACTCATGGGCACTGCCTCCCCTGGATGGGACGGCAGGGCCCGGTGATGATCCATCCGGCTTAACCGCCTTCAGACACGGCTGACTGGATCTGGTACATCCTGGTACATCCAGGCCGGTAGGATGGCACCACCCAAGCTCCTCAAAACTAATAATGTATAATGATACCAAACCAAAGGCATTCCATTTTACCCCCCACTTATTCTGGTCAGGGTCACGAGACTCTCTGGACACACCTGTTCACCGCATGGTTCTGTACCCAGACCACCTGACCTTTACATAGCAAGCTCAAACCCAGGGTTCGAACCCAGGTCCTCAGGAACTTCTTTTCCAGCGGCTGGCTCTGACCTCCTAACAATATGGTAATAATTGCATTACATGGTAAGCAAGGTCTGCTGTTTAATCCGACACGGTTAAGCATTCCTGGTGGCGAGAGGTCGGCACAGTGGGTGCGGAGAGGTGAAGCGGATGCCGACGGGTCATCTGGTTAAGCTGTGTGTGGTGTGCATGTGGATGTTTTCGAGCGCAGACACTGAGCAGACATGCAGTATAAATCTGCCTAGTCAAACAGCCTGTAAAATCGAGCCTGGAATGGCCTATAAAACACTACAGCAGGGTCTGTGTGTATGGCTCTGTGAGAGAGGGGGGTAGTTAAAACGAATATGGAGCTCTCACACACACTACACAGCGCTGGCTGACACGAGGGCAGTATGTGGTGGGGCTTAACATGGAATCATATTGTAATAGATTTGCGAGGAAGAAAAAAGCCACCCGCCAAGAGAGATCTCATCGCACACATCTCGCTGTCTAGCAGCACATCTGGACTGCATCAATCGCAACATGCAGGAGATCGGACAATTGCTCGAACGTGTAAGTGGAAGGATAAAAGCGTGCTTAAGGGGAGTGTGGAATGCACTCCGGTAACACTAAGGCGTCAATCAGGCAAACGTACTGCGCAAACACGATCAGGACGTGAATTAATCCGAAACTCACCTGCGGGTGGAAAAGAAAGCCCGGCGTGGGTCGCATGTACTTTTCCTTCAGCGCTTCAAACGGATCGCTGGCCTTTCTCTTCTCAACCCTGCTAAATCAGACAAGGGGATACGGAAATTCATAATCGATCAGCGCTCACGACGTACTGACGATGAACACGGCTTCATCTGGCATGCCAAGAAGCGGGGGAAACGATCCCTGCAGAACATGCTGTGCTGCGAGTGGAGAAAGGGTGTAGAACGTGCGACACAGTCCAAACTCACCACATGGAAAGCTGTTTCTTTGTAGGCCTGCTTCACCAGATTTGTTTTTCAGAGCAACTTTTCATACCATTGATATAGTCTTACTATCCAAGCAACTGTAGGTTAATGGCCTTGCTCTGGGACCCAACAGGTAGGTTTTGAACCCAGGAGCTTCTGGTCCATAGTCCAGCACTTGGCACACTTGGCCACCACAGTCCCACTTCTAACCCAATGCCCGACCGTTCCACTTTCCAAAACTGGACAATCCCATATATTCATACTGGGCCAATTTAGAGCAACCAATGAACCTAACGCATGGCTTTGGAATGTGGGAGTTTGTTAATTTGGTTTATTCAACGTCACGTTCAGCATCAACAACAGCATCAAAGCTACTCGTACATACAGAGATCGGGCCAATTTAGTGTAACCAATTAACCGAAGGCATGTCTTTGGAATGTTGGAGGAAACCAGAGTACTCGGAGTAAACCCAAGCAAACATGAGTCAAGTCAAAATTATGTATATAGCACTTTTTACAACACAGCACTGTCCCAATGCAGCTTTACATATATATTGGCTCAAAGCCCTAGTTGAGCAAGCCTGAGGCGACAGTGGCAAGGAAAAACTCCCCAAACCCTACAGGGAAGAAACCCCGGGAGGACCAAGACTCAAATAGGGACCCATCCTCCTTGGGCACCCTGGATGTTAAATACAAGAATTAAAAACATGAGGACATACAAACTCCACACAGGAGTTCAAGGTCAGGATTGTGCTGACCATTGTGCCACCCCATTTACTGGCTTGGTACGATTATAATAAAGCAAGAAGAGAAGCTCCAGTGGGTGGCACGGTGGCCGCTTCTGCTTGTGTACAGTTCCAAAACCATTCCAAAAACATGTGTTTGGTCAATTGGGACCTGTCTTGAGCCTGTGCTGGAGGTTAGACCCTGGCCTCCCCATCCCTCCAACGACTCTTGATTAGATGAAAAGTCAAAACTTAAAACTTTTCTTTGTACACAGGCGCCTGGCTAACCATTGGGACTAATGTGTTTAATATGTATACTGTATAAATGGGCTTGGGCATTGGGCATAACATATTACTACTACTGGTATTAGCATTAGGGTCCTTAGTAAGAGTGTTTGAGCTGCTAAGCCATCCTGCCTTATGACTGACAGTACCTGTAGATTGGGTCCATGAAGAACGGAGTGGGTCTCGCGTGCTGAATGTTGGAGTTCGCTTTCGAAGGCTCCGTCTCTGTTCGGTCCTCACCAAACACGTTCTTCTGCGACTCTTCACCCCTAAGGCTCGTGCCTCGGTTCCGACCGCCCAGGCTCAGGTCTAGTGGCTGGTCCTGATTGGCTGAGGCTATTTGGCTGACCTCTGATTTCGGTGCTAGGCACTCTTCTTTGCGTTTAGTGGTCAGGTCAAACAGAGGCACGGCACTGCTGCCGTGCGGTTTCTTGCTGTCTTGCGGCGGGCTCTCTGATTCCGCCTTGTGGTTTGGAGCCTGGAGGTGTTCCCTGTCATGAAAAGGGTAGACAGGAGGAGAGAAAGCAGGAAAGAAGGGCAAAGGAAAAACAGACGGGTACGGCAGGGTGCCCTTTTTGTCCTGTAGCCCCGCAAGCCCCGTGGAGCCAAAATACTTCTCGGCAATAGAAGCGATGGCTTTGATGGAGTCGTTGACGGCTCCGGAAACAGCCGTGCGCTCGTCTGCAGCGGGAGACCGGAGTCCTTGCGGAGGCACGTCGCTTCCGTTGGTGTTCGCGCTATCACTGATGCCGGACCTGCCCAGGGCCGGGCTTTGGCCCGAGTTAGAACTGACGCACTTCCTCTTTGGTCCGTCTCGCTCCCGGTCGCTCTCGGCGTCACTCTCCAGCTCTGATCCGGAAGTGCTTTCGAGCTCGCTCCCGCTCGGCGTGCTCACATCGTCCAGATCGCTGCTCTCTGATTGGTCGCTCGTCTTGACGCCGTGCCTGGCCTTGGAGGCGGAGCCTACTTTTGCCCGTCCGGACACCCTCGCTATTCCGTCGCCGTTCATGGAGTACTTGCGGAGGCTCTTCATGAGGTCTTGGGACTCCTGAATTCCGTGCACAGGCGAGGACAGAGAGGGGCTTTTCTGAAAGTCCAAGGCAGACGGGCTTTTTAGGGGTGATGTAGGATGGATGAGCGCAGGCCTATGGTACAATCCGGACGGAAAGAGTCCTGGAAAACTGAAGGGAAATGCTCCGGGGGCTGCTGGAAACGTCAGTCCGGCGTGGTGCCTGTTAGGGCCAAAATAGTCCGCCAGTCCAGCAGAGCCTGGCCCAATGCCCAGAGCGGACTTCTCTAGTCCAGGGGTGCCAGGGAGGGCCATGCCGTGGCCAAAAAGGCCCCCTGTGGCGGCGGCGAAATGGTTCTTCCCCTCGCAGAAACGGCGGTGCTTGTTGAGGGAAGAAGTGGTGCTGAACATCTGGCCGCAGTCCTTGCACTTGATCTGGGTCCGACAGTCGGCGTGCATGCGCTTGTGCCTACACAGGTTCGAGAACTGGGTGTAAGACTTGTGGCACACCTCGCCTGCGGATGGTAAGACACACACACACACACACACACACACACACACACACACACGTCCAGCGTAAGCGAGTGAGGGAGACAATCACGTCATGCCTCCCACATTTCTATAGTGCACACATGATAAGATAGCAGGAGACATAAACATGCCGCACAATTACACATACCCAGCACAGACGGACAGATAAGAACTCTCTCGTGATCACACACCCACAAACAGAATGACATTGTGAGACAATGACATACGGTGGCAAAGGGACACCAAGAGACTAAGAGACAGCACAATGGCTCTATTTTGGTCGTGAGAAGGAAACTGAGTTGAATGAATCCTATCCTGCAGGTCCGTTCCCATGGACTACAATAACTGACCCGTCTCTGTCTCTCACACACATTCATACACAAACACACACACACACCACCTCGCTAAAAAACATTCAAAATGATCGCCCGTACCCGATGGCGTACCAAGTTCTGCACACACTACCCGGGGTTTAACCCGAAACACACGCATGCGCCTGCGTTCTACTGAATGAAAGCTTTTCATCGCCAATATACACGTACATATACACTCAATAAATCGAGCCGAAAAGCTCAGATCACTTCCCGAGACATTACAGGGAGGCGGCCGGTGAGACGGGGGATCTGTGTGTCAGGCAGCGCGTGTCAGAGGCGCGTTAGCTACGAGCTTAAGTTCTGCACTTGGCTCTGTTTATGCCTGGGCTCTCCTCGCAAGTCCTGGATCAAAAGATCCGGTGTAAATATTAGTGTGAACACTCAAGTGAGTGTGCATGTCATTCCTCGTGTGCCTGCATCTATCACTCTCACACACACACACACACACACACACACACACACACACACACACACACACACACACACACACACACACACACACACACAGGACGAGTAGGTGTGAAGTCAGTGTTTTGTCGTTTCCACCTAAAATATAACTAAACAGTATAAACACGATCCAGGGTGCAGCAAGATGGATGATCATGTCCCAGTACCATGTTCTTGGCTCTTCATTAGGTACACCTGCTTGTTTCTGCGCTCGTTGTCCATTTTCTCAGTTCCACTTACCATACAGATGGCCTTTGTAGTTCTACAGTTACAGATTGTAGTCCGTCTATGAGGTATGGTATACACACTAGTCAGTCCCAGTTATTGGTGGTGGTGTTGGTTATTATTGGTATTATTCCCATGTCATTAAGCTTCAGACAATACGCAATATTTGAAGTCTGAACTGAACCTGAAGGCCACCCCCCACACAGACACACGTTCTGCTTATTTGCAGCAGGGGTGGTTCATGTACAGTTCACATGCAATTCAAGTGAATGCACATTAAACTAACAAAAAAAACTCCCACTGATAAAGCTGATGACTGGGCTGGTGTGTGTGTGTGTGTGTGTGTGTGTGTGTGTGTGTGAGCATGTTATTGCGGTCATTAGTTGTTGTTAGAGCTGCTTGTTTAAATGCTGATTGCTGTAAATGGCTGTGCGTTGCAGACAGACCTACATGTGGTAGCTATTTCTCTGGAATGGCCAATGTTCTGTAGTTACTGTGTGGCCAGGGGAAACAGCAAAATAACAGCAGCCGCTCTGTGGTCAGCGTGTGTGCAGTCTGGGGAACTAACAAGGGCAAGGGGCCAGGATCAAAGTTCACGCGTGGGTTAAGGGGTCGAAATGAGAGCGCAGGTAATATTAGGTGCGTGAGAATAAAAGGAATGTTGCGGATGGCGCAGTGGTGGTTCCAGGGCTTCTGGGCTGGCTGGGAACTACACGGACACAATTGGCCATGCCTGAGGAAAGGTAGGTTGGACCAAGAGCCATCTCTCTGGCCCACGGGCTCGTCAGGGTGCCAGCAAGAATGGCAGATGGACATGGCAGAAGTTTTGCTTTCTGCACCCAGACATGCTTTTGTGCAAAGAAGTGCAAAGAACCTTGGCTCACAGAACGCGGCGTTTCCAAACTGAGGAAGAAATCCAAAACAAAAAGGAAAAAACCCATATGGCTAAAGGCCTGTTCGACAGGGTGGACCCCACGAGATGAAATATTTATCTAGACACCCAAAACCAAGGCGTACATATAATTCAGTTACTTTAGTATGCATGCATATAGTAATTGCTCCGAATGCATTTGCCCCTATGTTAGCTGAGGTCATGTATTCCTTTCTGAAGCCCTCTGCTTTTGTTAACAAGCCCCACTGAGGTGGTACTGTGCAAAAGTCTTAGGTCACCCTTAGATCAGATCACTGTTTTATCAACGGCATAATGACCATATCTAATTATTTCTCAGTCTCTTTATTTAAATACAAACAGAAACAGAGGACATTTGTATTCAGCTTGATCAGGAATGCTTTTTGGAAGGGTGGAAGCCAACGTTTTTGAAAGAGGAACTGGGGGAAAAGGCTAAGATATGCTAAAGCTCACAAGGACTGGAGCAAAGATCAATGGAAAAGAGGATAACAGAGTGACAAAGCCAAGTTTGAAATTTCTGCATCCAATCGTCGACAGTTTGTTATATATTATATTATATTATGTTATACACGGCCTGGCCAAAAACGGGTCCCACACTCTAATACATTTACAGCATTTAGCAGACGCCCTTATCCAGAGCAACCAGCCTGATAGAGGTGGGATTTGAACCAGAGTCCAGCAGCTGTGGCATCGGTTCCACAAGCTTCTGCAATGTCACAACATTTATTTTGGTCCAGAGTTACATTTACACACACACCATTGCTCAAACAACAAATCTAACGGTGGCCTAAGAGTTTTGCACAGTACTGGAAATTTGACTTTCAGATCATATTAGTATAACAAATGGCAGCGGGGTCATTAATATTCTGATATACTCTTTAGTACCCAGCATTTGGTTTGGGATTCAGTATTCTGGATAGAGCCGGTCTAAGGTACAGCCCTAACCCTACCCGATTCTATTCTTAATATTAAGGATGTAGCAAAGCTCATTTACATTTGGCTCTCTGAATCAATTCTGAACAATTTAAACAAGTTTGAAGCCAGAGGTCAGAGCCTGATTGTGTGTGTGTGTGTGTGTGTGTATATATATATATATCTCAGAGAGGGACGACCTTATTAGAATCCCCCATATATGGAAGACACATAATAATGTATAAGGAAGGTCACACTGTCTTTGATCTTGTGTGACCGGTGTGTGTATATATATTCTGTGTGTATATATCACAAGCGCGAGAGACTCACACATGAAGGGTTTGACGGACGAGTGGATGTGCTTGTGCTGCTTCAGGCCCGACGACGTGGCGAAGGTTTTGCCGCAGTCGGGGCAGGCGTGGGCCCTGGCACCGACGTGCTGCGAGCGGATGTGCCTCTGCAAGTTACTCGGGTCTGTAAACACCTGCTGGGTAAGAGGTACGGAGAGTTTACATACACACACCGCACATTCAGCGGACGCACACACACACTCTAATATGGTGTAATGGAGGAATTTATAGACGAATGACAGGAAGGATACACACACACACACACACACACACACACACACACACACACACACTCACACCCCACCGAGGCCTGGACTCTACCTTGCAGCAGTTTTCACATTCGTATTGCTTGCCACTGTCATGTGACATCTGGTGACGGATAAGGTTAGACTTCCAGTTGAAGGCCTTTGGACACTGGTCACATTTATACTCCCGGTCCTCTGAGTGAGCAAAAGAGTGAGCCTCCAGACTACAGACAGAGAGAGAGAGAGAGAGAGAGTGTTCATTCAGTCTTGAAGCTGATTATCAGACTGCAACTAAAGGTACCAGGAGCACTAGGAGTTCTCACCTCTGAGCATCAGGAAACACTCGCTCGCATTCGTTGCACTCTTCGGCAGAGCCGGGGATGGCCTGCTCGGGCAGCGTGAAGCCGGACGACGGTCGGTTGCAGCACGAGTGATTCTGGTGGTCCACCAGCTCTGAGCCCGAGGAGAAAAGCTGCTCGCAGTCCTCGCAGCGGAACTGACGCTCCTCTGAGCACAGGAGAGGAAGAACGTCAATTCAGCTCGGCCCGTGCTAAAAATCCATACAGTGATACAACGGCATATTTATTTACACGATGTACCACATCGACTTTTTGTGGAAAACTACAATCTCCATTCCTGTGATGTCTCAGTTTGCCAGGCGAATGACCAATGATATAGTCATTCTTATATTTTCAATGATGTTTAACAATCACAATATATCGTGATAGAATCACTGAGAAATAATTATATATGGTCAGTATGCCAGTGCTAAACAATGGTATATCTAATCTAATGGTGGCCTAAGACTTTTGCACAGTACAGTACGGCTGTGACTTCTCTGTAGCTTCTAAAGTCATAATCAAATCCAGCTCAGTTGAGTCAGTGGCAGCTCTGTGGAGACTTGTTAGATCGATAAAGCTTTTGGGTATGATGCGGAACACTGGTACTGCTGCCACTCACACCGCACACTCAGCCTGGCATCAAACGCAGGTGCTCAGAAACCTGTTGTTCACAACTGAACTATAGGGGCTTCTGTGCTTGTGTGTGTGTGTGTGTGTGTGTGTGTGTGTGTTAAAAGTACCATGTATGTCTGGAGCCATGCTGTCACATGAAGACTCCTCAGCCTTCATGAACAGTACGAGTTCTTCACCAGGATGAATGTCACGCACAACACGGTAGAATATCTACAGAGAGAGAGAGAGAGAGAGAGAGAGAGAGAGAATCATAATAAATGACAAAATGATTAAGGTTCCAATCAATTTCATTTAAAAACCAGATTAAACAGTGCAAATCAGTGAAGAACAAATCAATAAACAGCACTGACATGTGTGGGAATAACAGACCCTGATGGCACACACACACACACACACACACACACACACACACTTCCCTCGTCAACAATAGGTAGGTGAAGAAACAATTGAGGATGGTGTTATTTCTGGCAAACCTTGAAGGGGTTCGGGTTATTCGCTTCCTGTGCGGCCCGACAGTGACATTTCGGCATTCTTATTAGCGATCTCTCTCACACACACACACACACACACACACACACACACACAGGACTTTCCACAGACATAACGATTACTGTAGCTAATTAATCCTAAACCTAACCTTAACCCCAGTAACCGAAAACAAATCTTTAGACTCTTTTAGTTTCTCAAATAAAAGTTGCCCTTTATGGGGACTTGCAAGATGTTACGGTAAAAAATGTCGTATGTCTATCCTTGTGGGGACCACAGTGTTATATAAACATGACCACACACACACACACATGATAAACTGATTAAGGTGATGTGGTTTCTTGGAAGCTGAAGTGCTTAGAGGAAGATGGTGCTTGGATGCAGCGCAGGACTCGGTGTGTGTCCTGAGAGAGCCGCGCAGCAACAGAACACTTGTCTATTGTTTCACAGGAGAATACAGGGAACTTGGAGAACGCTTGCGACAGCATGAGAACAGTCACCCCTGAACCCGCTCGCAGCCACACACCCACACACACACAACCACACACACACGTTTGCCTTGCTATCCTTGTCAGCACCTTCCATTGACATGAATGATATTCAAGGAATACTGGAGCGAACTAAAGCTACACCTACAGCTACCCCTAACCTCAGTAACCTAACGCAAATCTATTGGCTCTTTTGGTTTTTCAAATAAAAGTTGCTGTTTTTGTAAAAAAAAAAGCAAGTGAGGACTGGAAAAACGTTCCTCACTAGTCAAAATTCCAGGTTTTCCTATCATTGTAAGGACTTTTGGTCCTCACAGAGTATAGCAAGACAAGGCACACACACACACACACGTACGTAGACAGGCAGAAAAGTCAACGGGTCACCATAATATTGTGGATAAGAGACGGTGATTCGAACAGAGAAGGGCGGCAGCGCGAGTGATCTACAGCTCATAAGCAGCGCACACCTCAGCCCTGATTATGCAGGAAGGCGTTAATAATACATCCGCTTTGTGGGTACGTTTACATCGTTTGTATCCTGAGGACCAAACAATTATATCCACACCTACCATTTTTCGTTTCAGTTTTCCCCTTAAGTGCCAATTTCCCAAAACAAGCTTAAACGTGTACACATTTCCTCGAGCAGTTCCAGAAACGCAGACATGGCCACAGGCCAAATCGGGCTCACGTTTGAATAACACTGGAACCGGTTCAGCTTTATTCACTGGGAATGACATTTGCAGATGATAGCGTATGAGACAGAGGTGGTTAATTGCTAGAAAAACACCCAGAATAAGCTGCTCTGACTGATCATACGGCTATCGGTGGATCAGGTACAGCCAGCAGTACGACTGCAGTCCACCTTTTGCACTGAAACAGTGCCAATGGATGTGGGCAACAGAGACTAATATACGCAGACAGACAGATGGGACTTTATTAATCTCGAGGGAATCGTTACAGCAGCAGGAACGCACAATGCTACACATCACTACTTCAAGAGTAAAAATCAAATAAGGAAATATAAAAATATGGCATATAACAATCAATAGGGAAAGAACAGTAATGAAAGGGTGCATTGAATATGCCACACTGCATACAAGTGTAAGCAATAATCATAAGGGTGTTCAACAGACAGACAGACAGACAGACAGACAGACAGACAGGCAGACGCACACAGAGACATGACGCACTCTCTGAATCATTAATGTTTGTAAAAAAGTCATGGTGGCAACAATTCACACCAATGTTTAAACCGTCCCTTATCATTCCGAGAACTAATGAGATGTAAATATCACTAATCCCCCCACCCCACACACACCCTCTCTCTCTCTCCTCTCTCTCTCTCACACACACACACACACACACACACCACTGACTTTTAGAAGTCCCGTAACCATAGAGTCTAACACTCCCCTTCCCTTCCCTCTCTCTCGGTGGCATTCTTTCCCTAATGAGAGGTCATTCCTTAGGCAGGTAACACACTCACCCTTTCCTGCACACACACACACACACACACACACATCTAGTCCATTGTGTAAATCTGTATGAGAAGCGGATGTTACTCTGCCGATGTTCTGATAAACACAACCATTAGCTTTTCATTCAGCACCGCAAAAATGAACAACACTTCACTATTGCTGGTCAACGCCCGAGAGCCCCCCCCCCACACACACACACGTGATAAGTTCAATTTTATGATGGGTAAACTACCATACATTCCGCAGTAGCACAGCTATTTACAAAACACTAAAAAACTGGTAACATACATTCTGTGTTGGCACAGAGCTTTAGGGAACAGTAATGAAGAGTTTCCAACACAGATGTTTTAAAAATACAAAAAGTTAAAGTATGTTCTGTAGCAGCACAGCTGTTTAAAAACAAACGGACAAGTAACGTATCTTCTGCAATGGCACAGCTATTTTAAAAACAGTGATGAACAGATAAAGTAAGTTCTGTAGTGGCAAGGTTATTCACAAAAAACAGCAATAAATAAGTAAACCATTGTACTTTCTGCAGTAGCACAGCTTTTTAATCGACACTAATAAACAGATAAAGAACCTTCTGCAGTAGCACAGCTATTAAAAAAAGCACTAACAAAGGTAACGTCCCTCCTGCAGTAGCACAGGGACACTCGTAATAATTCCTCACAAAATCCCTAATTCAGTAAAACCTAACTTTAAAAAAATCTCCTCCCATCTGGAGCTTCCCAAACGATTCAGTGTCGCTCACTCAGCCATTTCTTAATGAACTTCGTGTCGCGGCGCTGCCGGGAAAGATCATCCCAGAGATATGGCCCAAAGCGGGCGGTTTTTCCCCCCTTTTCCTCCACGCATCCTCGACCCTCTATTCTATCGGCACGCAGACGGCCTCTGTGAGCAGCTACTGAATGCCGGGATGCTTCCCTGTTGCATTCTTTCTCTTTTGTGAAAAGAGTCTTAAAAACATGAGGGTGTCCGGAACCCATAAGGGACGCTCTGTTATGACAGAGGATCTTTGGGACAATTTATAGCCGTGATTTCCCTGAACCCTCTGGATCCCCCTGGTGTTTGTTAAGTTCATCCTGTAGTCTGCGGTGCAGATTCTATTATAGGTGTACAGGTGAGAAGCGGGACATGCACACGGGTGTGTGGCCCCATGACCGGGGTAGGGACAATGGAGTAATGGACATGGTTGGCTGCAGGGAATTGCTAGCAGTCCTGTAGCTCATTCTCGCTCCATAGTTTCCAATTCTTAGTTTTATCAAAACGTTAAAAGTTCGCCTGGGTGCTCCTGGCTGCTTCCAAATCGAGCCCGTTTTAAGAGCTTGGGTTGGTTGTGAATCATTTTGCCCTCAGACCCCTCTTTCCTTGACTAGCCACGTCTTCGCTGCCACAACGCCCCGCCCGTGGCCCGCTAAATGACGGAGGAGGCTCGGCCAATCGAGCATGACTCATCCCTTAGTTCCTGCAGGTGGGAGTTATCTATGGCTCTTTCATTCCTGGCATTGCTCGCAGCGTGTTAGTTTGAAAGGGGGCACCACGCCATGCTGAGTGTGTATGTCTGCGCTGGGGTGTGTTTGCGTGTGGATCCCGGCCTGTGGGTCTTTCACGCCGCAGCACGGATACAATAACAGCGAGAGCAAAACAGACACACTTGTAGCAACCCACCATAGGAGCGAGGAGGAGTGAGAGGACGCCGAGTGTGCCGGTCCGATCACAACAAGGCGCTGCGTTATAGGGGCCATGCAGGTGCAGTGTGTGAGTGTGTGTGTGTGTGTGTGTGTGTGTGTGTGTGTGTTACGCCTACCTGGTCATGTATCGGGAAGGCTGTGAGGTTGTACTGGTGGCGGGACGGCGATATCTGGACGTGTCTTAGCCAGCTTGTGCTATCACACACCCGTCCCACGAGTCCGGCCCTCTGTTCCGGAGAAGGAGAGAAGACACAGGGGGAAGAGGGAGCGCGTCACTCTTTGATCTTTATCTTTTACAGGTTCATCAGCAGGCCCTAAACCGCATGCCACCCACACACACACACACACACACACACACACACACACACCTGCGCCACACACATACGCGGTTTCCTTTACACAACTAAACTGGCCTCGCACTGACGCCCAGCACGGCCCATTCGGACAGCTCCGTCTATTTCCCCGTGCCCAGGGCATTTCTGATTGGACCAAACTTTACCGGGGATTAATTTATTTTAGAGCACGACACAGTCTGCATTTTACCCCTTTGTATTACAGTCGTTCCAAAAATTATTTTCTTTTATTCTATTTTAATTCTGCTTTTCTACTTCGGTTCTACCTCTTAAATATTCACCCTGAGCTTCGGCAACGCAAACGAACCACAGTTTGTAATAACAATCAGGTCCCTCGAGTTGATCTTAACAATGCAAAAGGGTTTCCTGCAGGAGAAACAGCAGGGCAAATAAAACATTTATAACTCATTTCAATCATGTAAAAATGATTTGCGTCCAACCTGCATTTGTGGCTTTAAACGGCTTAAATCGGGAAATGAATGCAAGTTAGATTTGTTTTGTTTTTTTCGTAAAGGGTGTAATAATAATAATAATAATGCTGGTTTATTGTGATTACGATTTTAAACGTGCAAATAAACAGACTGACTATTCTGGTGCATTAGAAAATTATTTACAAATAAATCGGTGGTGCAAAACAGAGATTAAAAGCAAACACGTGTCAGGGACGCAGGCTGTTTAATAAGGGAAACTTCACACTGAACTAGGAAACACGCGCGTTCTTATCTTATCGGTCGAGTGTATTTGTACGGTCTAAAACATGCACGCTAAAAGCTTTGGCTCTTTTAGAACGAAGGAAAACAAAAAAACTAAAAGTAATGTTCCTATTTACTTTATCCCTTCTCACCCTTTGGCGTGTTAGATTTCCACATTAGCTATTAGATTTATATCAGGACTTAAATGTATTTGATTCATCTGTATTATTTTTTACTAACGTCTTTAAATGTACTTTTTACATCCTTCCTTCTTTTGCTTTTAATCGAAATAAATAATCGGAACGCGACGTGTGAAAATGTATTTCACTGCCCGTGTCCGAACAAGAAAACAAAACAAACACCTACAGCGGTCACGGTGACAATTTCGCGCACACATTTAGCTTTTTTGACCTTTAGTACTTTTAGTTTATTTTATTTTTATTTCTGACCCCGGTCTCGCCCACTGCTTTCGCGAGGGCTATTCTTTAAAATAAATGAAGCGCACACGGAGCCGCACTGAGAACATGGAGCCTTTCAGCCCGGTGCTGCTTCCAGCTCTGCGCTCTAAAACGGCTCTTAAATTAAGGGATCACTACGTGTATCATTATTAAAACCATTAGTTGTTAATTATTATTTGTATTATTAATCGTTTTAGATCACTCCGTTGATAAAGGTGATTCGTTTTTTTCGCTGGGAACGAAGAAAGGTCCGTTTTTACAGACTTCCCTTCTCACACAGAAAGCACAGAAGGAGGCTTTATTTTTTATATGTAGTTTATTCACCTTGGAAACTTCCACCGTATAACCAACGCGGTCCAGCATAAAAGTCCGAACCCGGTCTAAACAATTTAAGCACTTTTACTCGGCGCGTTTCGATTTAATTTCGCATAAGCGCACAAACTGCAGCTATTCCAATCGCATCCGCAATAAACACCCAGCGCCGCGTAAGCAAACCTCATTTAAGCACCTTCAGCTTCAACCCGTGTCACGCGTGGCGTTTCAAACAAACTTGACCAGTTCAGAGGTGACCATTAAGTCGTTATATCCGCGAGCTCGGTCGTAAAAACAAGCGCTTACCGCGAGGAGTGCGAGGACACCGCGTCCCACGTGTAGGTAAGCGTCGCCTCGGGACTTTGAGAGCGGTCCTTTCGGGGGGAGAAAAAAAACAAACTTCGCGCTCCTCCTGAGCGTCCCGTACGGTTTCCCCTCTGTCCTTAGTCCCGCGCTGGTGCAGAAAACACGGTACGATCGCCGTGATTGTGACGTGTGATTCGCGTTCTGCTCGCGGTGGTCTCGTTAAAACGCTCCTCGCTCTCTCGCCTCCCGCGAGCGTCCGGTGATGTTGGTGGGTGGGTTGGGGGGGGGGGTGGTTGCGGCAGAGGGAGAGAGGAGGGGGGGGGGGGGGGGGGGGGGGGGGGGGGGGGGGGGGGGGGGGGGGGAGGATCGTGAAGGAGGGGGAGGACTGTCTCTCACGGTAGCCGTTCGGAAGTTCGGAGCGCTCCGAGGCTCCCCCGCGGTTCGCTTTTAACGCGACACAAGAACGAGGGGGTCAGAGCCAGGTCGGAGACTCTGTCCCAAAAACATACCCCCCCTCTCATCCCATTACACCCCTATTTCACCAGCTCTTTGGATTGGGTCCGAAATCGGTCGTGTGCTTCCAAGTTACTCAAGGGCTGATGGATGGCGTTACACGCGTAATAAATGATGCTGTTCGGACGTACCTGGCATTTGTGAATACGCTTTGTCATTAGAAAGAGAAAGAGGGACGTAGATTTATGATGACACGACACACGACTGCACCTTTAGTTTGTGTAATTAGTGCACGCGCTGCGCGCTTAGGAAAATGCGTAAAATGCGCAGGAGATACACCTGCTCCAGGGACTGGACACCCAAAACACAACCACATAATCACATATATTCATCTGTCTCCCTCGGACACACACACACGGACACACACACACACACACACACACACACACACACACACACACACACACACACACAAACACAAACAAAGCTGCAAAAAGTCCTGTTTCCAAAAATGGACCGTCTCTGCCAAGTGATCACATGGTGCTGCCCCATCCACCATCCAGATACCCAATGAGACAACGTACATAAAACTAGGGACTGTCCAAATCCATCACTCCATTTGCACGGGGTCAGGCCGCACCAGACTCAGGGCCCCGTGGTGGCGGCACCGTGATCCTAATGGAGATTAATCACTGGTCATGGCCGTTATCTGTGGCATTCAACTCGACGTCCAGATAATATCCATTGTTTTATGAAATCGCGGGGCAGGACTGGAGGAAGGACAGGGGGGAAAACCCCAGGCCAGAGATTCCCATGCGCCGGCGTTCCTTGAGAACCACCGAGCGCTTCCGGTCCGCTGCGCATCGACATCCTGCCACTCCTGGACGCGTCCATTGCTGGAAGTCTTTCTCATTTAGTCATAAATCGGGAGGCACGAGCTCCTCCATTTTCTACCTGTCAGGCTGAGGGATTTGTTTTATGATGCATTGTGTGATTAAAACGGGACGAATCTTGGGAAAGCGATTGGCCCGGCCTGGCCAGATCTGATGGAACCTCTTTTACGCAGCGCTTATTTACTTTAGTTTAAAGTAGGAAGCGGTCGGTGATAAACACAGAGCCCGGTGCTATCTGCACCACCTGGGTGAGAGAAGGAAAAGAGGGTGACGCGGGCCAGCGCAGATCCCAACTCTGTCGGCAGATGGCGTTCTGAGCCGGAGAACGAGCTTTCTAAAAGTCATTTTCTTCTGCAGAGAAGCTGCACATTTGACACTTTGTTTAACGTCTGGCCCAGAAGCCCCGAGAGATCCCCGACCAGGCTGGCGGGAGGTTTAATTTGTTAGATTGGCGGATATTTACTCGAGCCGCGAGACTTTATTATTTACGGGAGTCAGGAAAGCGCATCAGTCAGGGCGCGGAGTTTCATTACTTTCGGCGCCTGTGCGCATTAAAAGCCGTCCGGCTCGCTCGACGGCACACCAGAGATTGTTGCACGTGGTGTGGCGCTCGGTGCTTAATGACAGGACTCGAATCAGGGTTTGTTTTTAAGCGAACGTAATAAAGCGGGACTTCTGGAGCGGGATTCGTGCGCGCCATTAATGCCTGCTGCTGTATTTAGCACCAAAGTGGTCTTTAAATCAGTTCGCACACCGTGTTCACTCACGAGTGGTCAGTCTGGATCGCTTCCAGTTGCATGTGTTACTTTATGCACATCCGCACACAGAACTTTCTCCTCCTTTTCGCCCGGGACCTTTGCGCTTCTGGTGTCGGTTTATTTGCAGCGGGAGCCCCCTCTCCCTCCCTCTCTACCTCGCTCCTTCTCGCTCTCCGACTCCCCTGAGCCGCGTTTAATGGAAACACTGTGTACGAGACGCATTCCAGCATATCCTAACGGGAAAGGAGGGAGGGCCTGGGCTGGACGAGGGTGGAGGATGGGGTTGTTGGGGGTGTCTAAGAAAAAGAAAAACGTCGCAGCCAGATCCACATGAACTAGCTGGACAATCTACGGGGAGACACCTCCTGTTGGTCTGACCGAAAAGCTGCATTAAGGCTGTACCCACGAGCCTGCACGAGCCTCTGCCAACTTCAGGCCTGCACTGTGCCCGAGGGCAAACAGCACAACCCTCATTACTGCCTGCTTGGGTTCAGTCCCGTTAGTCTGCACTTCACACGAGTGGATCATCTGAGTTTAGAGCAACTCGATTGATCCTCTCCTCAAGCATATTGACTGCAAATTACTGAGGGACTGCTGAGGTTATGTTCGCGTTCAAAGATGATGCGTAATGCATGACTGCTAGAAATGTTACCTAAAGAGCCAGTGATAGATACGTGCTTTATAAATAAAGAAATAACTAAACAAAAATACACACTTTTTATTAAACACAGAGTCAAGCTTCTGCCCTGGTCATCTCAGTTCCCTGATCTAAAGCCCATAGAAAACCTGAGGGGTGATATAAAGGGGATAGTGCACCAGAAAGGACCATGTGGAGAAATTCTGTAAAGAGGACCAGTCCAAAATCCCCTGCTCTGTATTCACCAGCCTTGTAAGACCTCACAGGAGAGGACTAAGTGCAGTTTTATTGGCAAAGGAAGGTTGTATTGCAAAGATGCAAATAATTGTGGAGGGCACTGCGTGTTTGCATGCACCAAGACAAATGCCTTCTATGTGCTGCATACTTGGGTAGACAGTGCGCCCATAACGTCCGATCACATACATGTCCATGGTCTTTGTTTCTATGGTTCTTAACCTACATAAGCCATATATTATGTTGACAGATAGATCCACTGACAGAGTCATAATGAGAGACCTAACAACATGGACTCCGGTGCCAAAAATCTGACTAAACACAAAGTAGAATAATGAGAATGCCATGTCAGGATGATCAGTATGCAGAGAGATGTACAGTGAGATGTAAAAGCGTGAAGAGAGACACCAGCAAGCAGAGAGATGAACCAAAGCACAGTGAGATGTACAAACACGCAGAGGGACAAAGCAGCAAACAGTGAGATGAACCCGGGCGCTGAAAGACAAAGCAGCAAGCACAGAGATGAACCAGCAAACAGTGAGATGAACTATGGTGTAGAGAGCTGGACCAGAGCACAGTGAGATGTACAAACACGCAGAGAGACAAAGCAGCAAACAGTGAGATGAACCAGGGCGCAGAGAGACGAACCTCTGAGCAGACAGACGAGCAAGCATGCAGAGACACCAAGACGGGAGCAGAGAGATGAACCAGAGCACAGTGAGATGAACCAGAACGCATTGAGATGAACCAGCATGCAGAGAGATGAATGAGGGTGCAGAGACACAAAGTCGGCATGCAGAGAGTTGAACAAGAACAAAGTGAGATGAACCAGCGAGCAACCAGATGAGTTGGTGAGAGAGCAGCAAAAACTACTGGGTTGGAAGTTTGGTATAATGCTCCATAAAAAGCTCAAGTGGAAAAGTTGGTCCACGAGCTAAAGACGTCACAAAACAACACTGAGAGCAGAACCCACAGTCCTGCTCGACAAAGCCTCGCATTTCTCCCTGTGGTGTCCTGTGGCGTTTCTACAACCTGGACGTTACTGAGTGCATCAGCGTCACTGATATTGCGCTTAAGCCCTGAGCAGCATCCAACACCTGGCGCCCGGTGCAACCCCTGTCCTTACATGAAACCCATGTAAGAGTGTGTGAAAGAGGCAGACTGTGCTCGCTGCGTGCTGCATAAAGTTAATTGCTTTGACAGCAGGAGCGGCGCGACGTGACTCGTGCGCCCTGCACCGCGCCGACAGGAACACCGAGCAGCGGTGCCGAGGCACAATGAGCCATTCAAACCCGCAGCAAACCGCTGGAGAAAGGGGGGGTCGGTGTCAGTGGAAAACACCAGTGTAGGATTTTCTGTCCCACGCGTGCCGTCTGGCCTGACTTTCCTCAGCTCTCTACATAGCAGGCGAGCGGGACGTTCACGCGGCCGGCAAACTGGTCTAAACGCTTTGACGCTACTGTAGTGTAACAGGGTCGTACCGGCCACCAGTGAGAGCCAGCACAGCACAGGAGTGCTCCCGATGCGGTTCGGGTCTCAGCTCTGAAGAACGTACCACGATGGGCGAGGAGGAGGAGGATAACCGTTCCAGACCGGGATAGAGGTATTCCTCCCTCGCGGAATCCCGACACACAGGCCACACTGTGCGCGGGGCCGCGGGGTGCGATAAAAAAGCTCGCACCGGTGTCAGAGGTAAGGTTTTGAAAGCATAAATTAGGTGAACCGGAGAGGAAAAGGGAGGGCAGAGGGTCTGGAGAACACCACGGGACACGCTGGAAACTTCAACAAGTCATCCCACCCCACCGTGCTGCTCTGCTGCGTGTGTGTGTGTGTGTGTGTGTGTGTGTGATGGACCATGTAGTGAGAGCAATTTTCTTAAACTTCCTAGATTTATTTAAAAATGACAAAAGAGGAACGACAGAAAAATATAGTTCTATTTATGGAGTGCATCCTGAGAAATTTAGGATATGAATGGACATCTTCTGACTGATCGGCAAGCAGAGGGCTACAGCTGTGCCCCTCTAAACCCCATGTGTGCCCCAGTATGAAGGAAACAAAAAAAAAGCAGAATTTCAATTTCAAGAAGGCTTACAGATAACCTAAATCAAACGCAATTACCGACATCGTGCGCTTTGAAAACGTCTTTTCGTGCATGCTCTAATATCGCTGGGTCGTAAATTTCTTTCAATTTCCTCTACAGCACGGGGCGGTTTTACTTTGATTCCATTTTTGAGGGAGGGGGGGAGGGGGGTGGCGGTGCACGAGCGCTTTTTAACAGAGGCCTTTTGCTCAGCCTGTGTTTCGGAGTTTATCTAAAGAGGATTTCAGAGGAAATGGACGCCCCCGGGCTTAATTGCAAACAGCGCTAACCGAATTTCAAAGCGGCACAAGAGCGAAGACAACTCCAAACTAATTAAGGCGCTACAGAGGAGCCTGGACTACTCCTATTTAGGGCTTGACTGGTTTTCACTGGCTTCAAAGGGGCCCCAAGTTAGCGCCGGTTTATATTTAACCGGCTTTAACAAGGCACCGGGGTGCTGGGTTGCGCCTGCACGCGCCCGCGGGAAGCATCTACGGATGTGCATGTGTCGCGTTATGGAGCGTCTGACTGAGGTTCTGCGTCAAACATCGGAGCTTCACCAAAAACAGAGACGCCGGACTCCCCAAAACAGTTTACTGAGTTCCCATGTCAGACCACATACAAGTGTCATATTTAGTGTTCAAATTAAAGAGGAATTTTAGAGAATGCAGAACCTCTGTGTGTGTGTGTGTGTGTGTGTGTGTGTGTGTGTGTGTGAGAGAGAGAGAGAGGCTGATTGACTTGTCAGACACAGGCGTCAATAGTGCAGGTTTATTCAATTCCAGCCCAATCATGGAGGTGTCACAGCGTTTTGGGCTCCAGCTCTGGCTCTGCTCATGATAAATCTTCTTTTATGAGTCTCACTTATAGCTTTTATGGCCCAGTGTTAGAGAGGCTGATTCAGAGATCAATCATGCACATGTGTGTGTGTGTGTGTGTGAGGGTGAGAGGAGCAGGGCTCCATCTGCACACAGGTAAAGGTGGATCGATGCGTATCAGGAGGCCGGCTTGATTTAATGCTAGTGGACTATGACCAGATTGTCTTTCCATCTCTCTCTTCCCATCATTCTTTCTCACCTCTATATTCATGCACCTTATATCACTCCAATATTTCACCACTTCTGCTCGTAATTTCTCAATCCATCTACTCGGGCCCTCCTGTTTCTCCGCTTTCCTCTTCTCTCCCCCCAGCTCCTCTCTTCTACCTCCATTTTCCCCTTCATTTCATCTCTCGTCTTTCCCTCCATCTCGTCTCCTGTCATTCCATGTCCTCTCCTATCCCTCCATCCCATCATCTGTCTTCTCCCTCAGGCTCATCTCCTCTCTTCCACCGTCATCTCTGCTCCTTCCATCCCACCTCCTCGCCCTTCATCTCTTCACATCACCCTCCGTACACTTCCTACATATCTCCTCTCCCGCATTCCCATTTAACCTCCT
>JAJAGP010000586.1:245507-253007 GCA_025084515.1 Ancistrus triradiatus | reverse complement strand
ACACCCACATGGCCAAAAGTATTGGGACATGAACCCGCATGTCGGTAAAAGTACTGGGACACACACTCATATGCAGCCAAAAGCAATTGGATCACCAACCCACATTTGGCCAAAAGTATTGGGACACGAATCCGCACGTGGCTAAAAATATTGGTTTACACTCAAATGTCACCTAAAGTATTGGGGGACACACCCACATGTGGCCAAAAGTATTGGGACACAAAACCGCACGTGGCTAAAAGTATTGGGAGACACTCAAATGTCACCTAAAGTATTGGTACACACACCCACACGTGGCCAAAAGTACTGGGACAGAACCCGCATGTGGCCAAAAGTATTGCGACACGAACCCGCAGGTGACTAAAAGTACTGGGACACACTCAAATGTCACCTAAAGTATTGGGGGACACACCCATATGTAGCCAAAAGTATTGGGACACGAACCTGCACGTGGCTAAACGTATTGGGACACACTCAAATGTCACCTAAAATATTGGGACACACACACCCACACGTGGCCAAAAGTATTGGGACAGCCCGCATGTGGCCAAAAGTACTGGGACACAAACCTGCACATGGCAAAAAGTATTGGGACACAACCCCGCATTCTTTCTGTTTGCCACATTTTAAGCACTGTTGTGGTTCCTTCAGGAAATGCTTATCTAGTTTATTATTATAAACTCCCATTAAGCAAAAGCATGGTGAAGTAAATACTCGTGAGCTTAAATATTCCAAGGACTTTTGTGAACATGCACACACATTCACTTCCTTCGGTTGCACCCTGGTGTGAGGTGAACAATGTGTAATTTGCTGGAAGTGAACAAAACAGCCAGCTCAAATTACAGACAATATGACACGACAGGATCTCCCTTAACTTTGCAAACAGTGCAAGCATAAAGGGTAAAGATTGAGGGGTGAATGAGGAATGGCAGGAGGTGTGTGGATTTGAACTCTCAGCCTTATAATTAGTAGTCCAGAGGCTTCACCACTGTCTTTGACAATATCAGCTGAAAGTCTTAGGCCACCATTAGATTAGATACGATGTTTTACGATGGTTTAGTCACCCTGTATATTTATTTATCAGTCTCTTTATTAGGATACAACCTGAACATAGAGGAAATTTGTATGCAGTAGTAAAAAACTGAGCAAAAACTCCAGAAAGGATCGGGATGCCAAGTTGATCCTTCTACAGTCTGAGGAAGCTTGATCAGGAATGCTTTCTGGAAGGGTGGCAGCCAAGAAACCACTTTTTCAGAAGGCTGAAAAGCCTAGGATATGCCAAAGATTGGAATGAAGATCAGTGGAAGAGAGTATTATGGAGTGACAAATCCATGCTTAACATTTCAGGGTCCAACAGTTGACAATGTCATATACGGTCATTATAGCATTACTAAAACAACAAACGTAACAGTGGCCTAAGACTTTTGCACAATACTGTATGTTGGCTTGTGTTTGTAAGCAGCGATAAAAATCTTACAGCCCTTTTCAGATCACTACACTACACCACAGCACACACACACACACACACACACACACACACACACACACACCTGCTTTCTCCATGACTACACGTCTATGAGCCTCCTCTAAGCAAACACCAGCAAATATCTGCTCGGTTTGGCGTCTTTTCATCCCTCGCTCGCATCCAGCGGAAAGGGTGTCGGCTGGGGGAGATTCGTCCCGTGCATTCTTCACACTGTAGCCGTCCCTTATCGGAACGGATGAGGCAACAAAGAGATGTGTGTGAAAGACAGAAAGAGAGTGCTTTGAAACACACAGTGAGTCCACGCTGCAATCTCCACAGGCAAAGCCAGGCAGCAGAATGGGTCATAATGAAGAGCTATTGTGGTAGGCCCACCTTTCAAACATCTCAGTTCGTCACACATTCGCTCTGCGTTAGGAAGAACAAACTGCTCTGCCCTGTAAGCTCATGCCACAACACCGAGTGAAGAAGTGCCCAAGTGGATCAGTCACTATCGAGTTCCAAACAGGCGATAAATTGGCGACTAGGCAGGCCAAGGAAGTGACTGGTCGAAGACATTCCTGTTCAACCCTTGCTGTGTGAGGGCGAGCATTATCCTGCTGAACAATGCCATGCTGAGTTGTTAGTGTCCCTTGTATCACTACTAGGGGTGACCGACTGTCATATGCGATGGCTCCCCAGATCATCACACTAGCAGTTGGGGCAGTGTGCCGCTCCACAGCAAATCACCTCCAGACTCGAACCCAAGCACAACCTGGATTCTTTGCTACAGACAACCCAGGATTCTCGTTCACAAACACCGGCACAAACGAAGGTGGCGGTGACTGGCTGGCTGTCACATGATGGGTGCTGTGACGACATATTTCCTTCTCCTAAGCGCCTGGAAATGGTCCGGGTCTATAGTGAAGGTGCCACCTGTGTCTGGACGGTGGACGACGAAACTGTGGAAGCTGCTCGTGCTCGTTGGCGGATCAAACGGTCCTCGACCTGGCCTAGGTGACAGGCAGGTTGTCGAAACGACCAGTCCAATGATGTCCCCCCTCTCAAAGTCTGTCAACCGGGCAAAATGTCTTTGAGTGCGTCATATGTCTAGCAGTCAACGCTCTCACCAAGAGGTACACTACCCAAAAGTAGCCTCGGAGAGTCTTATTAGAGGGCAGCGAGGGAAGCACTTTTATGCTCGCTTGTAGCAAGACCCAGTGTCTAATCAGTCCACACCTCTAACCATTTACACATCCGCCTGAGACTGAACTGCACGCCGACATGTGCAGCAATCCGACGTCTCTATCTGGACGCTGGCACAAAATGGACCAGCCCGCGCCGAACCCCGACCTCTATCCAGGTCCAACCCCTTTGGGACGTCCTCCCCCAACATCAGTGCCCGACCTCACCTTTTGGCAAGTAGCCGGAGGAGATGGACCCAAGTCTATTGGACCTGCCTCAGCAGACGACTGGCGTCTTGACACGTCAAGCTTCAAATGCACCCTGTACGTCTCGCTGCATCCGTCGGTACACACGCTTCCGCTCGCCCTCGGTGTAAACTGAGCGCCCGCAGAACAAGACCTGCACTTGACCTGCGCACGTCACTCAATCCGACCGCCAATATTGACCTACTTCATCATAAATATTAAACACGCACTCGGCAAATATTTGACCGTGCCCAGGCAGAGGAGTACAGATGAATCGGGGCATTTAGGAGTGCACAGTATGAGAGACGGGCGGTTCTGAGACACGGGCGTGTGCAAACTACATGCACTCAGATGAACGCGTGTTTTTTTTTCGCTTCTAGCTCATCTTAGCACAACAAGTAACGAGTACGTGTAAAAGAGACAGCGAGGGAGAGATTACCAGCGTGTTTGCCTAAGTGAACATTAATCCCTTTGACCCTGGGTAATGATGACCCCTGTCTCCCCTCAGAAGATAATCTTTATTGCAAACATACACACACAGACAGGCAGCCAGACACACACATACACATACAGCAGCCAGCGAGAGGGGCGACAGGTCCTGACACCGTGCAGGATGTGGTACCCTCCGGCGGCAAAACCATTAGTCCTCTACTAATAGAGTAAAGGTTAAGGCGCTGTAATGTGTGTGTATTACAAACACACAGGGTGTAACAGACAGTAGGACAAACACAGCACACGTATGCTTCAGATACAGTCCACATGTAATATCCGTCATTCAGTCACCGAGTATCAGCATCACAAAGACATATGACAGAAAGATGGCAGTAAAATCAAGGAATCGAAAAGAATAAACATGACAACATGAAACGCCACCGAGAAGCGACCAACAATGGCTACGCTACCACTGGCTCATTGTTTCATTCGTAATGAATTTTGTTTTTACTCGAATCTTTGCTTATTTGCATGTTGTATTTCAAACTACTTGGTAGTGTTATACACTGCCGGGGCAAAAAACAGGACACACACTCTAATACTTCGTCGGACCGCCTTTAGCTTTGATTGCATCGTCTCCAGAAGCTTCTGCAATGTCACAACATTGATTTCTGTCCAGAGCTGCATTCATTTTTACTCCAAGACCTTGTAATGATGAGGGGGATTTGTTCTACTGAGCAAAGTCTTCTCCGGCACATCCCAAAGATTCTCTGTGGGGTTCAGGTCTGGACTCTGTGGTGGATAATCCATGTGTGATAACGATGGGTCATGCTCCCGAACCACTCTTTCACTATCTGACCCTTCTGAAACAGATTCTTCTGAAACAGGTCTTTGACATGGATGTTTAACAAATGAGAAGCTCCTCACTGCATCAGTTAGGGTTCAATAACTGGTTGACAGGTGAAACATAATCACCGATGCAGTAATTATTCAATGGGAGGCTCTTATTTTAACTATTTAACTATCTGCTTAGTTAAATCCAGGTGCTGACTAAATTAGGGTAAACATCTCCATCTACATGCACTACATGTAATCCAATGTGGAAATGTTACCATAACAACGAGAAGTCCCTCTCGATCTGTAACAAGGAGTTGGAATTGGGATCAGACTTAGGCTTTAAGACACGACCAAGTCAAAGTCGGATTTATTTCTATAGTGCGTTTTACCGTGGAGTATTGTCTCAAAGCAGCTTTACAACTTCATTTTATGTTCCGTCATCTAAGCCCAATCCCAAACTGAGCAAGCCTAGGGTGACAGCGGCAAGGAAAAACTCCCTAAACGTTATAAGGAAGAAATGTTGAGAGGACCAAGACTCAAAAAGGGACCAAACGTAGGTGTTTTATGTAAGAATTAAACTAATTTATCTAATTAATAAGTTTATAGTAACAGCTTGGACAAACAGAAGCTAAAAATAGAGAAACCGAAATAATAAGAAGAGTATAATAAAATAGAGAATATCAAACTATAGCGTCTAGGACAATAGTGAAAATAAATAAAATACTCAATAACATAACGTCAAGCAACTTCAGAGCCTCAATTTATTTCCAAGTGTTCAAACAACTTTAAATCACATAACACAGCCTTCTGAATTGCTTGCATGGTGCTGTAACATGAGGGGCAAACAATAAATCCAACGGTACAGTACTTGATAAGCGAGTTCACTAACCCACCATCGCGACCTGGGATTGAGACCAGGACAATCCTAGACTATACATTATATTACATTACATTTACAGCATTTAGCAGACGCCCTTATCCAGAGCAACTTACAGTTGATACAGTCTTACAATTCAAGCAATTGTGGGTTTGCTCAAGAACCCAACAGTGGCAGCTTGGCAGAGGTGGGATTTGAACCCTGGACCTTTAATCCAGTACCTTAACCGCTAGGCTACCACAGACCAGCGTCCAGTGATTTCCAGGACAAGCTCCAAGGTCAGGGATTGTGAATCGAATGATCTGAGCTATATTCCAGCCCTGTCTTGAAGCAGGAAGGTCATCATTTAACAGCAGAGCCAGTGGCAGTTTGAACAATGCCCATCGGTTCAGATTTTCCATTCTCCTATCATAGCAACGAAGTACACATGCACGAGGCAAACACACATAACAGGTAAACCACCGGGAAGCTCTGACCAAGCCATTTCCTGACTGGCAGTATGACAGTGAGAGAACCTTTGCTCTGGTTGGTTGGTTGGATGTTACATTTGTGTTATACACAAATAACGTCGATTTGGACGTATCATATAAGGAACAACGCTTTTGAAGGGGTGCCCTGTGTGTTGGCGTAGAGCACACACACACACACACACACACACACACACACACACACACACACACACACACACACACACACACACACAGAGATGCCCTCCGGTGTAGTGGCCGTGGACCAGAGCGAATCAGATCCAGCAGTGTGTGCCAAGGGAACTCTGTGTAACCCACGCGGCTGACTCTGGGCCAGCAGCTGAAACAGGGCTGTCATTATCGGCTCGGCGTAGATGCTTCTTCTTCCGCTCTGACCCGAGTTCAGATCCAGCACTTAACCCTGAGACTCGGTTAATGAATGAGCGAGCCTGATCTCGGCTCGGAGCACAAGCTGGGCCTAGATGCTCATATATAGCCATCACCGGAATGCAGGAATAGACGCGCGCTGATTTTCTTCAAAACGCGCCGGCAGAAAATAGAAGCACGTCCCACATTCTTCTCGATCCCGCACCTCGTTCTGATTGCAGCTCTTCGGAGCATTTCGTCTCTCTCTCGTCCACGGAGGTGGACGGCTGGTCGCGCTAAAAATCAGACTGCGGTTGAGATTACCATTACGGTTGTAGCGCAAAAGAGCAAGAGACGATTTACAGAAATAAACCAGACTGCATCCCAAACCACGGATTCGGTGCGAATGCCGAGGGTGCCAAAGTAGGACACGTTTACATCATTTAGCAGCTCGCAACAATCCCAGCAAGTGTGGGTCTTGCTCAAGGACCCAACCTTGACTGAGGAGGGATTTGAACCCTGGACCTTCAGGCCTGTCAGAGGTGGTAAGTAACAAAGTACAAGTGTTTTTAGGTATCTGTCCATTACTGGATTATATCCCCTTGATACGAACCAGTCCGTTCCGAGAGAGGGTTCACATGTCCAACAACAGTCCAACATCTAGCTTGTGAGCCTCCAAGACCTGATCTCTCCTACCTTCATTTTAGTATCCACTGTTATGACTCGCCACTTCTTAGAGAGATCAGCACTGCTTTTATGCTTAATATCGGACATTCTGGGTTTAAAATAGCGCAATAATTCAACAAAAACAAGGTATGCACTGTCCAGTGTCCCCAAGGAATTTGGGTCCCGTTTTGAGTCTTGGTCCTCTCAAGGTTTCTTCCTCATAACACTTAGGGAGTTTTCCCTTGCCACTGTCGCCCTAGGCTTGCTCAATTTGGGATTGGACGTAGATATTAGGAGATAAACTAAACAATGCTGCATTGTAAAAAGTGCTATATAAATAAATCTGACTTGACTTGACAGTGTCACCAACAAGGTCCTGCTGGACTACACTACCCAGCATCCATCACTCGTTCCATTTCATTCCTGTGCATCACCCTTGTTTACGTTCTGACTTCCTGATCTTGTTCAGCTGTTTCTTTTCTGTCTCATTAGTCCCCGGTTATTTAAACCCTGCATTTTGCACTGTTACGCTTTCCCTCGTACTCGTGTCACGCCATTCCTGTTCTCTGCATTTTGGGCTGTTTTGGACTCTGTATCCCCAGGTCTTAGTTTCGTTATTGCACTCCAGTGTTTTATTTCCAGTTTCTTAATAAAGCTCTGCTCTGTACCGGCTTCTAATTTTCATCTCCCGCTTTCTGCCCAAGCATGACATTCGGTAACACGATCACTTCCTGATAAAGCCCGAATATGACTGAGGCCGAGTACAACAACAACATTCTGCTCGCCTATGCTAAGCACCAGAGACGTGAACCGACCTACCGCGCTGACACGCAACTAGAAATCCTGCAAGAATTGTAAATTTTGCACTTAAATCATTTTCACATGTTCACATCTCTGAAAGTTCGTTAGCCGAAGGTTCGTATCTCTGATACTTCACTATGATACACACATCATATATTAACC
>JAJAGP010000586.1:220507-243007 GCA_025084515.1 Ancistrus triradiatus | reverse complement strand
AGCTAATTAATCCTACACTACACCTACCAATAACCTTACCCCTAGTAACCTAAAAAACCTGAAATCTTTTGCCTCTTTTAATTTTTCAAAAAGAACAGATTTTGTAACAATGGGGACCAGCAAGATGTGTAAAAAATGTTGTGGGCTAACTGTAGCATACACGTGGTACACACACACACACCATTTTTTTTGAGGTTTTACTACCTCAGCCTAGTGAAATAATGCTATTCGTGGCCCCTACCCCTACAAAAACAGCTTGGTGCAAATTACATTTACAACTTCTTCTCATTAGTCAGATAAAGGGACGGCAGAAGCCTTAAAACCCAAAGAAAGCCTACCCAACCAAAGGGAGAACATGCCAAACTGTTCCACGGTACCACAGTCCATAATTAACGTTCCGCACAATTGAAAAATTGAAAATATTCCACTGTTACATACAGACTTCCTGCATACCTTACTGTTGCAGTGAGTGTGAGACGAATGGGGCACACTGTACATTAATAGGGACGGCACTGGTTCGAGTCCAGGCCCGAACGCTGCCTGTGTGGAGTTTGCATGTTCTCTTTATGTGCTGTTTTGTACGCCTTTCTCTAAAAGCCAGTTCCAGTCCCACACTCTAAGATGTTCTTCCGCTTCGGCTCCACCCAAGCTGTTCTTCCATCATGAATATGTTCTTATGTTGATATGTTCTTTCCGTTATTTGTTTAGCTTCTGTTTATCTAAACCATTACTATAAACGTATTAATCAGATAACGTAGTTTAATTCTTACATATTTCATCTAAACCAAGGAGGTTTGCTCCCTTATTGAGTCTTGATCCTCCCAGGGTTTCTTCTTTATAACGTTTCGGGACTTTTTCCTTGCCACTGGCCTAGGTTTGTACAATTTGGGGCTGGCCTTTGATAAAATGGGCTAAGAGGAAATAGTAACACTGCTTTGAGATGACGCTCCACTGTCGAAAGCGCTATAGACAGAAATCTGACTCCGGCTGGTTACAGGGCGCCCCTTATCTGAGTTTCTAACCCTGTTGTATTATTTCTCCCCTGGTAGAAAAGCCGTACCTAACACAGAGGCCCTGCTCTTGCCCTCTCTCTTTCTAGCTCCATCGCAGTTCTGCCCCCGCTCCTGCATGTGCCCGCGTTTAACGAGACGCTCTCACAAGCCGCGGTACGACCACATGTGCGACGCCACTCAGTACGCATGTGCACGTATTTAAAAAGCGGCCCGGCTGGCACCGCTTCAAAGCGCCACAGTTACCGGGCCTGCTGCTTGGCAACAATAAAGGCCTGTTTGCAGATTCCACCCGTTCTTACTGACTTACTGGCGCGAGGCCCGTGGCTCTTCCCACAACGCCCGTTCTTGCTCCTAGTCTGTCCAGGTGAAAACACTTTTCGTCAAGGGAAGAGGGAAGGGAAGGAGGGGCGAGGGAGTGAAAGGAAAAGTCGTACAGTTCGGAGTGATCCCAAGCCGAAGCAGGACTTTGGCTATTAAAGCGATAGAGGCGGAGATGAAAAAGCAGGGATGGTGTGTGATCAATCTTGGATGAAGTGGCTGGAAGAAGGGGAAACGGACAGGCCGTTCACCCCAGGGCATGTGTGTGTGTGTGTGTGTGTGTGTGTGTGTGTGTAACAGACAGGGAAAGAGATATGGGGTGGGGGCAGATAATTTTCAGCCTGACCGCGTTTACTCTGTACAGCACACCCCACCAAAACAAACTGACAAAACAAAGGACACCGACTTAATGACCCGTTCCCCATGATGACTGACTCCTGGGCGTGCGCGCACACACACACGCGCACACACACACACACACACAGACACACACACACACACACACACACACACACACACACACACACACACAAACACGGAGCCTAGGCTAACACTTTACTTAAACTGTGTCTACATTGGGCACATGTTCATATATTTCAAGTAATTCAAGTAAATTTAATTCCAAAGTATTTAGGAACATCTTTTACCAAAACTCACAGGTTACCATCCAAGCACTTGGTGGTTCAGGGCCTTGCTCAAGTGCCCAACAGTGGGCCTTTCGGTCAGAGCACAAGACCATATCCAATAAACCACCACCCTAAAAATCATTTACATTTACCAGAAGCTTTTATCCTGAGTGACTTACTACAGTTTTACAATGTTCAGCCCAAGCAGCCATTGATTAAGGTCCTTGAACCCTGGACTCTCTGATCCATAGTCCTGTGGACCACCACTTAACCCTATAAATGACCACAGAGGTTAAAGACGCGGACGTTTCCGAGCCAACTGTCCAAAGCCAGGACTGTCCAAAAGTCTCAGGAAATCACTAGATTACATATAACAGTTTTAGCAATGCCATAATGATCATACCTCATTATTTCTCTGTGTCTTTATTAGAATGCAGCCAGAACACACAGGAATGTGCATGCGGTATTAAAAAACTGAAACAATTAGTGAGAAAAGGGCTTCTGTAGGCTAGTAAGTATTTAGTGTGACCTCCCCTTATGTGTTATATGTTACATATGGATATTATATTATATACTGCTAAAACAATGGTGGCCTAAGACTTTCGCACAGTCCTGTATAACACCTCGTTAGAATGCTCTGGTGTGTCTGTCCAGGCCTGCAACAGCTCTAGCTTGACGGTGTTTAAAAATAATATAGCAGAGACGCTGAGATTTCTTTAAATACGAATTTTTTAAAGTGCATTAATTACACTTTAGAAACTTCGCTTTGAGCATTTTTTGAAGACCCTAAAGTCACTGTTCCGTCCTTTCTTTCCCGCTTCGTTCCCCGTGTCCTGTTCGACCTCTGCCTCAAAATGGGTTCTGAACACAAACGCGAGATCATTTGTCCTTATTTTATGCACGTGAACGCTAGGCCGGGACATGCAGGAGCTCTGCCCTGTATACGTCTGCTGTGTTTGTCGGGTGGTAATGTACAGGCCGGTCCTTCGTCATGACTGATGCACGCCAAGGGTCACGCTTCGAGATGAGCGCATCCAAGCAGCCATGATGCAACCGGTCCGAATCCATAATTACTGTACCACCAATCAACCCCTATCGACCGGTAGATCCTGTTTAGAACATTATCTACACATGTATCGATGACTCACAGGAGATTAGCAAATAAACAACGCGCGCGCACGCACGCACGCACACACACAAACACACACACACACACACACACACACACACACACACACACACACACACACACACACACACACACACACACAGCCATCAATTGGCTTTTGACTGAAGACGGATAGTCTTTCCGTAGCGCTTTTAACAACATTTTTAATGGGAGCCTGTTCTATTCTCTACATCAAAATCAGGCTGACCAATCAGAGCTCAGTTGTCGGGCAGAACAGAGCATGAGAGTTTATAGGACGAGTGACAGGCTGAGTCTAAAACCATGGATATTAAAGAAAAGTGGGTGGGTGGATAGACAGATAGATAGATAGATAGATAGGTAGGTAGGTAGGTAGGTAAGTAGGTAGATAGGTGGATGGATGGATGGATGGATGGATGGACGGATGGAGGGAAAGGCCGGATGATAGCTGGACAGACAGCTAGAGACCACGAGGCAAGTGCGAGTGCGCCGGAGGAACGGTGTGATCGATCGGATCAGCGGGAGTGAGGGAGCAGTCACTAGAGGGAATGAGCGACGGCACCCTCGAGACCTGCTCGGTCCAAATGGACCGTCTATGCAAATGAGATTGTTAACGACCGGCATTAATTAAATCCCATTTGATGCAAAACACTTACGCGCCGACAACAAAACTTTGCGCCGGAGAGTTATGGTCGCGCCGACACCCTCTCCTCCTGTCCTCTCTTTGTTTTCGGATGGCCTAATGGATCCTCTTTATCTAGGCTGACCTAAGTATTGTCAGGGGAGCTGAATTAGTGAGGGCTCTAAGTGTGCTGCGTCTCGGGAGCTGCTTTTGCGTGCGCTGCGTATTTGGGGCTTTGGCTACGATCCACCGGCCCAGCCGGGTGACCTCAGGCGGCGGTGCAAACGAGACGATGGTGCTTAGGCAGAGAGAGAAAGAAGGCTGAGGGAGCGGGAGAGGGACGGCTCATCACCACAGCCGCGGTGGACGCGTTTAATTATCTGCTGCGCTCGGGTTCACACCACGCCAGCGAATGAGGGTCCGGGCATCCATGGCGACCGAGCTTATTGTTGGGCCACAATAAGTCAAGTGGCGCTGACGGAATGTACTTGACCTATCACCTTATCTCTCCTTTCATCTTCTCTATTCACTTCTTTATTACTCGCCCTTCTGTCCCCCTCTCTCTCTCTCTCTCCCTCTCTCTCTCTCTCATTAGTCGCTTGTTTAGGTTACCTCAACACCGCACCCTCACTATCCAACTCTATCTAACAGCAGAGGGAGATTTGATTTGAACAAACCTTTAGGAATATCCCGCATACACAACAACTCCACGTATACCACGACCCCTCTTAACCCACATCAACCCCACAGGCGGGCAAGAATTAGCCCCCCTCAACCAAGGTGCAGAGAAAATCATTACAATTCCGTTCTGCTGCAAACACTTCCATGTCGCTGACTGCTTTACAAAAGTTCAGAAACAATTCCAGATTTTACAAGAGCAATAAAAATGGCTAAAACATCCTGAGCAGATCTGTTCTCTACGTTGTTTTTGTCTGGTGCTATACACCGTATTGAGCTTCTTTTCTATCATTATTGATATCAACAATCCATCCAAAAAAAATAAATCAGTCCTTTCTCTACGTAATAATTTAGGTTTTTATCTAGGTCTAAAAAGTAAACTGTCTTGTCTCCATGGCCAAGCACGCTGCTGTTCCAATTGTAGAATAACCGAACTGCGTCCCCCCATTATAGGGAGAACCAGTGTTGTGCGTGAACGAGTTCAAAAGAACGCGTTCATTGAACACGCTCATTTTTTCGTGAACGTTGAACTGAACGCAACACATTTTTAAATAAAGAACTTGAACGTGAATTAGTTCACATTATGTGTCATGAACGGCAGACATCACTGTAAATGAACGTTGGAATTTGTTTTCCATTGAAAACTGAGTGACATCTGTTTTTTCTCTTTTGAAACGCAACGAGAGAAAGTTCCTCCCTCCTGTATTCTCGCTGGTGCCGCTTAAATCATGTATCACCAGACAGAAATGGTTTTGACATTGTGTGCGCAATGCATTGCAGGCAACGTAGTGTCCGGCTGAGAATAGTTAACATACTGGCTAGTTAATAACATACTGGCTTCCGCACGACGTTACCCGTGACGAATTGCAGCAGAGCGAAGTAGGCATAGCAACGCCGCGTACACAATCGCAGTGTCATGGGCAAATGTCTACAATGAGCAGTTTCAAAGAACGTATAGTGATTTCTAGCTTGTAGTGTGAAAAAAAGTATTTATTTGAATATCTCACGAAAAAAGTAAAATGAACTGAACTTTGAACTAGTTCAGAATTAAAATTGTGAACTTTGAACGTGAACTGTTCACTTTGAGCATGTATGAACTGAACTTGAACTAGTTCAGAAAAGCTGTGAACTGGCACAACACTGAGGAGAACGTACTAGCAGGTCCAGACTTAGGAAGTACGCAGGTCCGAACTTCACGTACTTGGTATTGAGAAGCGGCCTCGGACTCGGCTCTAGCGGTCTTGACTACAAACACTAGAACCAAGTTGAGTAATTGCCATTTCATTCCGTCTTTCCGCCTCCAAAAACAAAGACGTGACGTTAATATTTCTCCACACTTCATGAGCACAGAAAGCAGGGCGTCAAAATGATATTTTGAGTGAAAAACTGTCTCTCTGAAAGCACAAAATGTGCATTTATCACAAGCATAAGCATTAATGGCTCGTCCATTCCCAGCCCGCATTTCCCTCTCCGTGCTGTGAGAGACAGAGAGAGAGCGAGAGAGATGATAGTTCAGGGGAAGGAAAGCAGATACGTGGAGTACGACCCAACTCAACACATCCCCACACAATGGCAGCGGCGTAACCCGAAACTCCTTTCGGTTTGCGTGCAACCGGAGTGGCAGCAGGAGTTCTGAGCCGGTGCGAAACCTGTGCAAGCGGCTGAACGTCCTCACATATCGTATCCCCACCTGTCTTGCTCTCCGCCCCTTGTTCTCGCCTCCGTGCAGCCTCTTAGGGCAAACCCGGAGCGAGTGCTGGAAGGGGCTGATCGTGACGACATTGTCAACTTTCCTCAACCCTGCTACACGAGCGTCCAAGCAACGCAGAAAAATCCCGGTGATATCACTAACTGATAGCGCTGACGGACCTTCCGCATGCACACGCATGTTCATGTCCTCTTAGCGGTTCCTCAGCTTTTCCTCCGTCAGTAGTTACTCATTTTGTTTTCCTTTGTCATGTTTTCCCTTATTTTCTCTTCCAGCTTTCCTTGGAGGAGTCACTTTTCTCCGGTACAACACAAACACACACACGTCCAGAGGCGCGCCCACGGGCGGCCCGGCAATAGCCATCAATCACTTTAACATGCTAATTAGCGGGGGATTTGTTTTTATTCAGCAAAAAATAACACTCAGAATCCCATACTCGGTCTGCCCCAGAGGGCAGGAGACCGGTGTTGTGTATATGTATGTGTTGGCTGGGAAAGGCGCATGTGTGAACTGAGAACGCCGGCCTGGAGGAAAGGGCAGAAGGAACTGGCGAGCCGAGGAATGCAGAGACGAGAGGACTGGAAATGACAGGCAGGGGCGTTTAAGGGTTTCTCAGACAGAGCGAGCGAAGAGAAAAGGATTATCTTTTATTATTCGCTGCCAGTCCAAACGTCCTGCTGCAAGTTCAGTCCCATCCAACACCAACCACGACAGAGTGGAGGCTTCGAAAAGTTTGGAGGGATACGGACGTGACCAGTTTAATAATACCCATATTAATACCCGGTGATCATCAAATGAAAGCACAAGTGGACATAATTTGTGATGTGACATAGCATTACATTACGTCAGACGACTGCTTACGTTTCTATACTCCACACACAGTACATGCACTTAAACAGTCACGAAAAATGCAAACCACGGTCGTGTCTCATTGGGACATGATCGCAAACATCATTATCAGGACACAGCAGATGTTTGACATCACAGGATCACTTTCGCAAGATCCCAAGATAACAGCACTTTGCCTCCCCGTGTTAGGAAGTTCACTCCGATTTGTGTCCCGACATCTCGAATGACGTCTTTATCGCCCAACAACAAACGCTGGTATGCCGCGAGAGAAAGGATTCGTTTGAGATCTGGAAATGGAAAAAAAGTCTAATCGACGCCTGACGTTTGCTCACGTTATGCACGTCTTTATCATGGAGAAACAGCGTCTGTTATCTCGTCGCAATGACAATTTGAGATAAGCCGATTAAGGTGGAGAAGAAAGGTGGGAATCCACGGCCATTACCTGGCACTAATTTGAACAGACCATCAGCACGCTTCATTGCAGATGTTAAAAAAAGAGGAAGATGGGTCCGTCTAAAACCTAGCGAGCTGCCTGCATGGACGGACAGCGTTTATGTTACAGCACGTGTGCTCCCAATAAGAAATCTGCCTTTGATCTTACATACCTTAAAAACGCCACCTATTGATGATGCCTTACTGTGGATGAATTTGAAGGAAGTTGACACACTGTGCCCTTCACAATAACCAACTACATTGTCTCTTTCTTTCCGAACTCGTGTTCCAGAACCAGTTCCAGTACCACACTAAGCTTCCCACACGTTTCGGCTCCACCCAAGCTGTTCTTCCACCACTTTCCAGCGCACTATTCCCCAGACCACAGAGAGCAGTAACTTTGTCCCTCCTCCGGTTAAACGAGCATGCCATGCCACCAAAGACCCTACAGTGACTCTGTGGACGAGCCTAAATAATGCTTATGTGTATTTATTAGTATAAACCTATTACATAGATCATTTATCATTTATCTAAGCCGTCCAAAGAGGTCGGGTCCTTTTTTGAGTCTTGGTCGTCCCAATGTGTGTTCCTTATAGCGTTTAGGGAGTTTTTCCTCGCCACTGTCGCCCTAGGCTTGCTCAGTTTGGGACTGGCCTTAGATATTAGAAGGTTATAGAAAATTGTAAAGCTGCTTTGAGACCCTGCTCCATTGTAAAAAGCCCTATAGACTCAAAACTATTGTCGACATTCCTGCAGTGCGCCAGTGGAAGGGTCACGATGGCCAGCGAGTGCCTCTATGCATCTTGTAGGTGCATGCTCACATCTGGATTCACGGGCACCATAAGGGGGGAAAGTTAGTACGATTCTAAGAGCCCGAGCCTCACTGGAGCCCCAAAAATGTATGAGAACATATTTATTGAAAATGTGTAGGGTCCCAGTGTAATATCTGTTCATGAGGCTCGAAATCCATGGTAAGTCCCATCTACCGTTGTGACTGCTGGGAAGGACAGAGGATACCCCTTCTCAACCCTTCCTCCCTCATACACAGCCAGTTGTGTCCATGGAGCGGTCAGCCTGGCTGGAGGCACCGCCGAGACTCGAACTCGGGTCTCATTGGTGACAAGTTAGCGTATTAAAATGACGTGACCCCTCTCTCTTCGCTCTTCCTGTCTCTGCATTCTGATCTAATCACTACTGACATGGCACTTCATCCTTGCTTCTCCCTTGTTAGCTTAATTAGCTGTTTACATGGTCGCGTCTCTCTCTCTCTCTCTCCTTCGTGCATTTCATTAGCGCATTAACATGTACAGCAAGGACACTCAGGATGGAGACGGCACACTTTGTAGTCTCTCCGTCTCGAATGTCTCCGACTCAACGGTCCAGTGGAGGACTTCTGGGAAAGTCAGGAATAATTAGCGCTAATTGATTAATGTCTGCAAACGAGCCGCCCGGCGCCTATGCTAACACGAGAACGACGGCGTGCAAAGAGAGGACGCTCATGAAACGGACTTGCAAGGACAAGGCCAGTCAGAGCTCCTCAAACCGGAAAAGTGAGGGAGGGGCGTGGACGCATCAGCATGCTAATGATGCCGTGGGTGATGAAGATGGAGATGGATCTGGGTTTTTTAACCCTTGGTCAGGTCAGCAATAGGGGTGGAGCCTAACCCTGAGAACACGAGGCAGGACAGTGGTCTACTGCATTCACATTTAATCAGTCGGCAGGCGCCACTATCCAGAATGTCTAACCTGTGAAATACAGACTAGGGCTGGGCAATATGGCGATATTTTATCGTATCGTGATAAACTTCAATATCGTATATCGAGGTTACCATCGATGCTTGTACGAACACTGGCCAGCTGCATGGTACATTTTAAGGAGTGTAAATAGTCTAGTTTAACTGGATGAAGTGCAGCACATTTACTAAGTACGGGACAATATTCGCATAGTAAGCTTTAAGAATTCGTCACTACCGAAGATTGCCCTTCACAATAACCAACTACATTGTCTCTTTCTTTCCGAACTCATGTTCCAGTACCAGTTCTAGAATCAGTTCCAGTCCCACACTGAGCTTCCCACATGCTTCGGCTCCACCCAAGCTGTTCTTCCATCACTTTCCAGCACACTGTTCCCAGACCACCCAGACCTTTCGAACAGAACACCATGACTAAGGCTAAACTCAACACTGACTTGCCAGCATCCACAATTTCTAGGTGCCCCATCCTGACCATTCTGGGTGCCACCCTTCTGCCCGAGGGAGCGATGTTAGATAGCGAGATAATTTAACTCAGGTATACAGACTTAACGTCCACCCCAACGACGCCTGTTCGCTTGATCGGCCGAGGTGTTAGAAATTATGATAGGAAATAACAATCGAATTCAGGTCGCGACACTTGCGACACCTGCTGACAGAAAAGAGAATTGCGGTCTTAAAAGGCAGAAACCAACAACGCCCCTCACGTTTTCGTTTTGCAGTTTTTATAAAAGACAAAGGTAAGAATGGCTTTATTGTACAGTACTGTACTAAATGTTTTCATATTGTGTTTTAATATTAACATAATTAATAAAGCACTATGAGCAAAGTGTCTAAACTACATCGTGACTACCGACGTCCATTTCACAGAACGTAAGGTGGACTTTGCATACCTGTATATGGAATATGGTTTGGGGTTTCTCCTGCTTGTAGCTTTTGACCTGGCCGTGTATTGGCTTCTTAAGTTGGCAGTGCCATTGCAGTGTGTGCGAATTAAAGGGGGGCACACCCACTCTGCTGGGAGTGACAGTCTCCAGATTGCCAAACTGCTCTGAGAAGCACGGAGCCATGACATCACCACTATTCCGACTTCTAAATATAACCAAAGCTGGGCTGCAGTCTGTGTGTGTGTGTGTGTGTGTGTGTGTGTGTGTTGATATGAAACAAGAGTAGGGCGACTCTGGAGTGGGTAAGCACTGCATTACATATTAGTACACACACACATTCTCTCTCTCTCTCTCTCTCTCTCTCTCTCTCACACACACACACACACACACACACAGCATACAAGTGTTATAGTCTGGCCAGCACATTGTAGTTTAGAGCTGTCACATTGGGAACTCAATTAAGCCCACAGAACCCAACACCGCCGCCAGCACTCACGCACACATGTCGAGTTTGGCTCGGCCTCTCTGGCGCACGCACACACACACACACACACACACACACACACACACACACACACACGTACGTACGTATCTCCCGCTGTAAATATTTGAGGTCGAAAACAAAGAGGAGTCGGGGCTTCATTTACTCGGTTTGAAAACATGACACTGTGATTAAGCACGGACGCCGTGAGAGAGGCAGCCGAAGCTCGGCGCAGTTCTGCCGCACGGAAACAGGCACGAGCTCGACGCGTTGTCCACAAAGCAAAGAGAAGACAAAAATGGCCATGGAAGACGCAAAGGAAGAGGAGAGACACAGGTCCTGAGGGTCGTGGTAATATCAGCATCAAACTACTGTTCTGGGATTCTCTGATCAGAACCATATGACTCGTCCAACATCTGCTCTACAGACCTCATCTATCAACACAAACACGAGTGTAGGTTCCTGCGCCGACACGACGCCACCAGCAACAAGGGGTACTCTGTGTGTGTGTGTGTGTGTGTGTGTGTGTAGGTGCCATGTCTATGTGCGAGTCTACATTTAGCAGACGCCCTTATCCAGAGCGACTTACAAATGAAGTCGTCTCACAATCCAAGCCATTGTGGATTAATGGTCTTGCTCAAGGACCCAACAGCGACAGAGTTGGGATTTGAACCCTGGATCTTCTGGTCCACAGTCCAGTACCTTAACCCCTAGGCTAAGCAACACACATAATAGCTGGCTTTTTGGACTCCAGTGCAGATTAATTCTAATAGTTATCCAGTAATGATCAGATTTCGGTGGTTATGCGTCTGGCTAAAACCACACAGCACCACACCACACAGTGTGCACCCTCAATTAGTATTTGAATTAAACCCTGTACAGCTCTCCGTTTTGGGATCCAGAGCCTATCCATTGGGAATTCCTTGGGTGCGATCTCCCTGGATGGGCCGCATGTCAATCTCAGGGCCCTGCAGGCGTCCAGAGTCCAGCCTGGGTTCCGAAGTCCAGATGTACAGCCAACTGGCATCATTTCAGACACCGAAAGTTTGTGTTTCTGGATGCGTGGCTTTGATCAGTTCCACCTAAACAGACACTCCTGAGTCTGGGCACCCCTCAGTACGGGGGCTGGGGCTGTGTGATGGGAGGTTCGGACGTCACATTTAAGGTCCTTCCTCACAAAGCTTGGGTTATGAGTCCTTTTCATTAAAAAAAAATCAAAACTTCTGCCAAACATTAGTGCTGAGTGTGTCTGGCGTTAAGCGTGTGCAGTGTTTAGCACAGCGCTGTTTATAAGGGATGTCCGGAGGTGTGTATGCTGTTAAAAGTGTGTGATGTTCGGTGCGATGGCGTTATGCCGTATGCTTCTGATTGGCACTCTCCTAACAAGCTCTAATTAAAGCCTGGGATTCATCCCCACCAACAACTGCTAACGAGCTTAATGACCGAGCCGTGGCACCCACTTCAGTCACCGGCAGGCTACACACATGCACACACAGGCACACACACACACACACATCCATACCAACAAAGATACAGTGACGCATACACACAATCAAATGCATACACAATGACACAGAGAGACACTTATAGAAAATGCCCTACACACATGCCCAGTTGGTGACTCTGTGTGTGTGTGTGTGTGTGTGTGTGTGTGTGTGTGTGTGTGTGTGTGTGTGTGCGCGCGAGGCCTTTTCTGTGTGTTTGTCAGGTCTTTGATTAATGACTCTCCATCACAAAGTACGATGAAACGCAGAATCATTTTGTAACACACACACACACACACACACACACACACACACACACACACACATTCCTTCTCTGTTGTTAACCACAATGTTAACTTAGCAGCCACTGCCAAACTCTATGCCAAGATGCCTCTCTCTCTCTCTCTCTCTCGCGCATGTGGTATCATGACAGCCATGCATGCATATGGACTCCACAGGTAGTTACAAACTAACAAACAAACTGCACACACACACAAACACACACAGCATGATGAAGTAGCCACAGTTAATGTGCAATGTATTGATTTGAGCCAAGGGTCAACAGGCCATGTCTGTGTGTGTGTGTGTGTGTGTGTGTGTGTGTGTGTGTGGAACTCCCAGTGGGCCCCGTCATCACTATAGACCTTATTGTGTTGAACAACTTTATTATCTTACTAAATAATCCACTACAAACCCCTCCCCTAATGCCCCACGTGACCAGATGTATTCAAATCTATTGCTCGCTCTAAATCTAGTGTGGAAAAAGTAAGGGAAACAACCAATCCATTTTCACACATGGATTATCCACCACAGAGTCCAGACCTGAACCCCACTGAGAATCTTTGGGATGTGCTGGAGGAATATATATGGTCTTTTATTTCCTATTATAATTCTTAAGATCTCGGCCATTAAAATGAACGTGGCTAAAACAGCTACCAAGTAATCGGCTTACTAGTGCAAGCTCACCGCAGACCTTTGCCAAGTAATCCACCAGCCAAATCTGGCAGGGTGTTACACAGGCGCGACTGGCCATGTCTGAGGGAGGGGAGGTCGGATGGGGAATCACTGACAGGACTTGGGTGTACAGACTTGGGACGCTTAGTTCACTCTCGTCTAGATGTTTGCCACCTGCTGATGATAAGAAGGTCGGTGGTGCGAGTTGTGCTGAGGCACTCGCTGGCTTACGGCCCTCTTCCTTCATGAGGTTGTGCATATTGTCCAAAAGACTGGGGGAACTGGCCCAAATTGGGAAAAGAGGCAAAAAAATCAGCATGAGAGGAAATTGTGTAAAATGCATTAACGGACAGGTTTTATTTGATTTTTATTCGATTTTTATGGGAAACTGTAACAGGGAAAAGAAGAAGCCCATCAATCCGAGTGCTTACATTTGGGGTAATGGTTGTGTAAATAAAGTGCTGGCTTGTGCGTGTTTTTCCTAACGACATAATAGGGACAATGTGTGTCTCCTGTTTGAGCACACGCGCATTGCTTCGGACGGTGAAGCCACTTTCATGGGTGCTAATACAGCCAACAGGCTGTGTGTGTGTAAAGGGGGATATATAGGGCAGTCAGGTATAAATCCAGCGTCCATGCTTTAATGAACTCTCTCTCACACACACGGTAGCACGCTGGGGCTCTGTCTCCATCTTTGTCCAGATTTACGTCTCTGTCCGCATAACCCAAACAAAGAGTGGTGAGAGAAAGGAGAGGGAAAGAGCGGGAAAGAGGGAGGGAGGAACAAGAGACCCTTCACGCTCCATCCATAAAGGCAATGGGGACGGACTTAACAGCAATGTTTTAATAGTGACACAACACAGGACTCGCACCGGCCCGACTCATCATCGAAGCCCCGGGCCATCGTCAGGACACGGGGTTGGGAGAACAAAGGGTCAAACCGACGCTGGGCCGAGGGCAAAGGGTTCGGAGGATTCCACGGACAGTGAAAATGAGACACGGCCTCACACACCTGACTTATCGAGGTTAGTGACAAGCTCTCTATAGGCGCTGTATAGGCGCTCATGCAAATGCGCCGGACTCACAGCGAGAGCGCAGATCACGACCTCCAGATGAACTCGCCCTGACCTTGGAGTAACGTGTTAAGGCTTCTCTCTCTCACACTCTGTGGAGGTCCTAGGCATATGATCAAGGGTCACCGGAGGATCTCCGGCAAGTAGGAGAAGAGTGCATGGGACAGCAGTCCAGTAGAACGCGAGTCTCTGCCAAGCTGCCACCACTGGACCCCTGAGCTTTAAGATTTAAGATTTTAAGAGCACCTCTTAGCTGTAGGCGACTGGATAAGTGTCCCATAATACCAGAAGAATCAGTTTCCAGCCAATGGTGAAGTTTGGAGGTATATTAATCGAAGATCTAAGCCCCGATTGCATCCCCATCCATCCACTGGGACCAACCGGAATGACCTGACCTGATCGCTCACTCATCAGTCTCCAACCAGTTGCGTTGAATTAAAAAAAAATCACAGTACATAATACAAGGGTGTCTAATACTAATGGCCTTTGCCGTGTATGTTTTTGCTGTGTTGTTAGTTTTGCACACATACTCGGTTTTTCATGAACAAAGTGCAGCTTGCCGCCTGAATTCGAGCTCGCTGGGGAGCCAGTTCAAACTTTGCGTGATGGAAGAAAAGAACACTTCAAAACACGCCATGCTCGCACCCTTAAAGCCCGCCGCTGTTATCAGGGCCCCGCAGCCACTTGCGCCGAAACGTACACGCACTTGCGCCCCCTCCCCTTCAGGAGAGGTAGGGGGCCAGCGCTCTTAGGGGGTAGCGCAGCGGGGAAGTGGAGCGTTTTTTGTTTGGGGAAGGATTTTGGCAGCAATATTATAAACAGTCTAAAACAAGCTAGACTCGAATAAACCAACCAAAAAACTCAGCAGCAGCCGTGCACAGTCAACGACTCACACACACGCTTCTCTCAGGGTCCGTCATGAAAGTCCTTAGCTGTAAAAACATGTAAAATATAAAAGGTACCTACAGTGAACGTTCAGGTTAAGAACTGGGTATAGAACACACCAATCCGAGTAGGGAAATCCGATGAAGAGAGCTGGATTTTATCTCAGTTACTGAATTCTCTCAGCCCAAATTTCAGGTCAGGGTTTCTCAGTTTTGCACACGTACTCTAATGTGACCTGTCCCAGTGCCTAGTTGCCAGATCCACACACCAGTGAATTGGGGCTTATTTTCTATAAAGTCTCTCAGAAATATTGATAACCTAACTGCAGTTTGCAGGTTTGAGTGACAGGCAGTTTGTTGTTGTGTGTGTGTGTGTGTGTGTGTGTGTGTGTGAAAGATGTATACCCGGTAAGTCACAGCCACCTAGTCCACTCGCCCCCATCCTCCTTTTTTATTAACCCAATTAAAAGCCCCGCATTTGTCTCTGTGATGACTGCAGGCCTATCGAGGTGTTATTTAATGGCCAGGCATCCATGGCGATCCCATCGCCGCAACGACCGGGCCTCCCTGATTGGTTCCCTGACAACAAAATGCATCATCATCTTGCTCGCATCTACTATCACACACACACACACACACACACACACGCACAGACACACACTCTGAATGATGGCTCTGTCGGGTGTAAAAGCCCATTGTAGCCTTACTGAAGGTAGCGGTCATCAATATGTGTGCCGTACTGCTGTGTGTGTGTGTGTGTGAGATGGATAGAGCTAGTGACTCAGTGTAAATAGCCCTAATGCCTTATCTCTTATTTAAATGGAGTTCTCTTATTTACCACTGCCACAGGCCAAATGTTCACACACACACACACACACACACACACACGCGATGCACACATCCATGCCTAACATTCATAAAAACACACACACACACACGACAGGTATGGCAGATTTATGGGAATCAGAGTTGGCTGGAAGAAGATTTGATGGGAATGGAATAGTGTGTGTGTGTGTGTGTGTGTGTGTGTGTGTGTGTGTGTGTGTGTGTGTGTGTCTTACTCTTACACTTGAGCGGCCGGACCCTGCGCCACCCCCACCATTAACAACGGCCCATCCGTTACCGTGCTGACGGGCAGAGTGACAGGCCTATTTGCAGGCCCGGCTGAGTCGCTATTGACTGATGGGAGGCCCATCGCCTTGTGATGGCGCACGCGCTTCCATTTGGGTTGAAACTCTGGCTAAGGTGTGGTCAAGTTCCTACATAAGCAGCTACAGTCTGAGAACATTGACATTCCCAGCACTGAGCAATGATACACAATGATACGGTTTTACAAAGTACCACACAAGAAGCTGTGACTTACTAAAGGGCCCAACAGTGGTAGCTTGGCAGTGCTGGGACTTGAACCCTGGACATACCTTATCCACTTTGTCACACCTTTTCATTTAATGGCACTCCATACTACAATTGAGGCAATTATTGAGAAGTGTGTGACGGAGGCACTCTTGGTCTGGCCCGACCTTGAGTGAGCCCTAGGCATTCTAGGCATTTAGCACCTATCCAGAGTGACTTAGAGGTAATATAGTCCAAGCAATAGTGGGTTAAGGATCTTGCTCAAGGACCCAACAGTAGCAGCTTGGCAGAGGTGGGATTGAACCCTGGACCTTCTGGTCCTCAGTCCTGAAAACATATTTGAACAATCTGCTTCACAAGTGTGTGAGTGACAGTCCAACGGTTTCATAGCCCAAAATGCACTGGTGTCTTTGGGTGCTCAGCACGTACTGAAAGAGCCTGGTCGCCGACAGCACATGGAAGCACTTCCTCATCTCATTTACAGGGTTTTTCCTTGCCACTGTCACCCTGGTCAAGCTGCTTTGAGACAATGCTCTGTTCGAAAAATGACTAAAGGAATGAATCGAGTAAGGACGTGGGTTCATACGTGGGACCCATTTTCTGCCGGCTCCAGCACCTGGAGACTTCTCACACATGGACAGGCTGAAAGTGTCGCTGCGACGAGTCATAGGGTGGCAAGCCAAACTACGTAGCTAGCGCTCTCTCACGACTCTCACCACTCGAAACGGAACAACGTCGAAAGCTCAAAGTCACAAGAAACGTTCGGAAACTGCGCCGACGCTTAGGTAGCCGGCCCCGCTTCCTAAATGATGTATTATTCTGACATTCTATTCGGCACATTAGCATGCAATTTGGGACGGAGCCCGTGACCGCGCTGGCACTCTTTTAATTACATTCGTCTTCTTGTGCCCTTTTCTGAACGTTGCGATGCAGCGGTGGCGTTCTTAATACAGGAATGTGTGTTAGAATGTCAGACCTTTGAACAAATGCCATATTTACTCCCAAAGCCATTTTTGGGGGGAAAAAAAACCTGGACGAGGAACACCAGTCACCCAGCACCCACTGCAGTGTATCATAAGTTATCAGCTAGCTCACGGTTTGCTAATGGCTAAAGTATCAGTGATGTATACTATGGATAGCCTGTATGTAACTATTATATAGCTAGTACAGGTATGACCGGACATTATTGTAGTCACGCAGTCTACTCATGCTACTGTAATGTAAATATAATGGGTATTTTCACAAGAAAAAAGTGCAAACGAAATGTAAAGGCGTCAGAGATACCGACCGCATTAGTGGAACGCTACCATTTACACCGCATCCCTAAAACCGCTGCATTTTTAATTTATGGACATTCCCAATAATGATAGAAAATACAGCAATGTTCTGTTAAGACCCTGTCTAGACTAAACCACAAAATACTCACTCCTCATTCGGATACTGATTCCTCACTGATGACTTTAATGTAATATTAATAGTTTTCTCAGACTCTAGGACAAAAATCAGCAACTGAGTCTGGTAGGGGAAAACGCAGCACAAGGCAGCCTGGGAAATGCAGTAGCAACACCTTGGAGCATCTGTAATAATTCCAGCCGGTGAGTTGTTTAGTGGGTTTGGACGTCTGATCACAGGTTGTTTGCTAATCGGTTAAGACTTGGAAAGCATCTGGAAGGGAACCAAAATAAGCGGTTTACTCAAAGTTGTCGGAAACCGTATCGGGACGCTTTGCTGTCGGGATTATAAACCTAATCAGAACAACAAGACATGAAACTCTCCACCAAAGATGGAGTGTGGGAAAGAGCCGGCGGACTTCAAGATTACATAAGATAGCACGCGAGAGAGCAAGAGTGAGAAAGAGAGAGAGATGCCAGCGGTGGTAGGCAGCATAAAGTCGAGCCTCAATTCATCACTGAGGCCAAAGCGAGCATAATGAAAACCTTCATCCTTTCCTCCAAGAGGAAGAGAGCTGTGAGGAAAGGGCTTGTTTTCAGAGCAAACCCTCTAGATTTGTGCGAGAACCGCACAGGAATGTTTTCCTCTCGCGGATGGCTGACACCCCTGCCACACACACACACACACACACACACACACACACACACACACACACACACACACACACACGGAATTTAAGACTGGACATCCAGATTTACAGAGGTGTCAAGGATTTCATGTCTAAAGCTCTCCAGGGTCAAATCAAATGTCCCCCGCTCCCACACACTCTCCCTCTCTCTCTCTATCTCTCCAGCATGCAAATGTTTTTCTCTCTCGCAGATCCCGGGCTGAGAAAGAAAACAGGCCCGTGACTCCTCGGGCCGACATGGTGGCTGAAAAAGAAAAACACCGAGCCAGAGAGAGAGAGAGCGCGAAGACGTATGAAGAGAGGAGCAAAAACAGAAGGGTGGACTCCCCTCATCCCCCCTACAGTGAAGAGCTGGCTCACGACTGGACTGGCAATAAGACGTTATGTCTCATAATGTCGTACGAATTATTTCGTCTCCTTATTAAGCCTCCTTAAAACAGAGCGACGTCTCCGGCCTGTGGATGCTCTTAATGAGAGGAAGCACTTCTTCTCCATATCCTTTTTGAATATATCTTTCAGTGTGGCATAAAGTCAGCAACGCGTAAACACGAGTATTCGGTATTAAAGGTAAAGAGGTATCTACGATTATTCGTACGCAGTTTAAAGAGGAAGTGTGTCTTAAATACAGTGTTGGCTCATGGGCTGCTAATCCAAAGCCAGCTGCCACTGCAAGGTCCTTAAAGTCAACCTGTAGAAATGCTGGTTGCAGACTGATTACATTAACTGATGTCCAAAGAGCCAGCTGAGGTGTAACGGACATCCCAGATCTGTAACGGCTTTAAGGTAGGTGGTATCTTTCCACAGCGAGTCCCAGCAGTGCCTTCAGGCCAGGTCGGGCATCATGTAGAGACACGGCTGGCTGAGTCTGAGGGAGGGGAGGCCTGCTGGGGGGTTAAACATTGCCGATAACAGGTGGATTGAAACCCTTTCTCTAGTTCTCCGACTCTCTCTGGACTTGGCTCATCTCTAAAGGGAGCGAGTTGTGTGTGTGGCTGGCGGGCCATCACAGGCCCTCCTAAACCTTCAACCCCAAATAACAACTCCACAAAGGCCCTTTTTTGTCCCCTGCAGGCAGCCGTAGCTTTACAGGAAGTCGGGCCCGATGATTTATGGTCGTGTGGCCTGGGTGGCAGTTGGCCGGAGTCCTGCCGTCAATCAAGCCCGAGCCGAGAGCGCCGGCCAATGCCGAGGCTTCCCTCGCCTAATTTACGAAAGACTACAATGGGCGTCGCTGGTAGGAAGGGAAGAGAGGGAGAACAATCAGCAGACGAGAGAAGATGGATGTGCTCTGGCCCTCTCGAGGGGAAGCCCCGGAGCCACACACACACAAACAAGCTAGCACTCTTTCACTTCTCTGCCTCTCAAGTCCAGGTTACGCTTCCCAATGTTCTGAACGAGCTCCCGTAACCCTCGGGTGGCACGGGCGAGGCCGTTGGCATGAGCAGCTAAACCTGATGCCCACTTCCACAGTGATTGGGCAGAAAACGGGTGTGCCACTCTTCTGATACTCCGAGTCGATATACACCCTGGTGTAGCTAATTAGTACACTAACAGACACAAACAGGGAGCTACCCCCCTTGGGAAGCCCAAATGTTACATGTACAAATTAAATTAAATTACCTAAATAATACATTTATAATAGTAGTGTAAATATACAAAAGCTAAATAGAGTCATTAAAATATTGAATATAACAGTGATATAAAATAGAATAATATAAAATACTGAATAGAATAAAGAATATCATAAAATAAAGAATTTAATAAAATAAAATAGAGAATATAATGAAATAGTATATATAACGAATACATGAAGGAAAATAATAAAAGCAAATAAAGTAAATAAAAGAAAATATAATCAAACAAATAATATAATGAAATAAAAATAATATAATAAATAAAACAAATGTAATAAAGTACGGAACATAACAAATAAAATAAAGAATATACAACATAAAATATAAAAATAAAATAATATAACCAAATAGTATACAGCAAATAAAATAAAGAATATAAAATAGACAATAAAATTAAACAAAGAAAATAAAAGAAAGACTATAATAAATAAAACAGAGAATAAAATAAAACAAAGAATATAATAAATTGGAGAATATAATACATAAATGTAATAAATTAAAGAAAGAATATCATAAATAAAACAAAAATATAATAAAATATGGAACATAAACAAAATAAAGAATATAAAATAGAGACTATAATAAATAAAACAGAGAATAAAATAAAACAAAGAATATAATAAATTGAATAATATAATACAAACATAAATTAAATAAAGAATATAATAAATAAAACAAAAATATTGCAAATTTACGCATATAATAAACAAAATAAAGAATTTAAAATAGAGAATAAAGTTAAACAAAGAATATAATAAAATACAGACTATAATAAATAAAATCGAGAATAAAATAAAAGAAAGAACGTAATAAATTGGAGAATATAATACATAAATGTAATAAATTAAAGACATAATATCATAAATAAAACAAAAATATTATAAAATATGGCATAATAAACAAAATAAAAAATATTAAATAAAGAATAAAAATTAAACAAAGAAAATAATAAAATAGAGACTATAATAAATAAAACAGAGAATAAAATAAAACAAAGAATATAATAAATTGGAGAATATAATACAAACACAATAAATTAAAGAAAGAATATAATAAATAAAACCAAAATATTACAAAACATGGCATATAATAAACAAAATAAAGAATATAAAATAGAGAATAAATTTAAACAAAGAATATAATAAAGTACAGACTATATTAAATAAAATACAGGTTAAAATAAATTAAAGAATGTAATAAAATAGAGAATGTAAGCGAATCTCTGGTCATTACTGAATGCAGTATACACGAAGTGGTTTGTAAGGACCAACTATTATAACTATTGTAAATACTGCTTGCTGATAATTCATCCCCTTTTCTGGACAGCGAAAAATGTCCTGCTGCTCTGATCCTACACTCCACACACTGAGGTTCCTGTCAGGTGACTTCCTGAAGCACTTCTGTTTAAGGCTAAAAAACCTCTCTCGGTCTATGTTAGAGAGTGGCACAAACATCTCGAAGTAGTCCTGTGCCTTCGCAGGCGTGTGTGTGTGTGTGTGTGTGTGTGTGTGTGTGTGTGTGTGTGTGAGCTAGAGACTAGACTGTAATGTGTTAGGACTTCAGAAGGCTCTCCCTGCCCTGCTTCATCAGCTCAAACACAGCACCGAGCCCAACATGGTCACCGTGGACAGCGCCGACAAATCCTACCTGATGGATCGATGCCGACGTGCCTGGCTAGAGGGAAGCGACCGGAGATGTAGTTATGGACGGTTTGTCCCTTTGTCCCGGCCCAGGCTTACTAACAGAATGTGTGTGAAGCTTCAGAAAGAGCTTCATTCCATTTCTGAAATATATATACTGATCAGCCAATGTGTTCAAACGGGGCACAGACTGACCGGCAACTACCACTGATCAGCTGGTACAACAGGACACGTTAGCTTCTGGGATCTATTAAATGCTAAGAGGGCAGTCTGTTCTCGTAGGTGACATGGGAGTGTCAGAACTGGACCTGACCTGGGAAGTGCTGGCACTTTGGAAGAAGACCCTGGGTCAATAAAATCCTTTGGAGTCGGGGATGTCTTTATTAAAATCCCTCAACAACACCGGAGAGAAATGCCGGCCATTTCCTGAGACTGGCTGTGCAGCCCAGCAGACTGAGGGTCCCTCGCCTGTGTGTGTCAGCTACTCTTAATCTCGGTGAACATATCGTTCAGCTCCTTTACAACTGTAGAGATGAACACATTTCACTTCATCTTAATTTACACCATATCGCTGCGAGCAGACGGATTCAGGAGTGTTTTACACACTGACTTACTCGGTCCAAGGTACATAAATGAGAACCACACTTTTCATATTAAGCTCAATGCTAATGATTTATGGGTCTGTACAGACTTAACAAGTGTGTGTGTGTGTGTGTGTGTGTGTGTGTGTGTACAGGCCGGATCTGTGGAGCAGCAAGGCATATGAGTTTTTAAGAGCTGCTGTCATGTGGCTCATATTAGGCCATTGTGGAATAATAACACACACATGCACATGTGCACACGCACGCACGCACGCACACACACACACACACACACACACACACAC
>JAJAGP010000586.1:180569-220407 GCA_025084515.1 Ancistrus triradiatus | reverse complement strand
CGGCGTAGTGTGTTACTGATGGTAGCCTTTGTTACTTTGGTCCCAGCTCTCTGCAGGTCATTCATCAGGTCCCTCCGTGTAGTTCTGGGATTTCTGCTCACCGTTCTCATGATCATTTTCACCCCACGGGATGAGATCTTTCGTGGAGCCCCAGATCGAGGGAGATTATCAATGGTCTTGTATGTCACAGTTGATTTATTCACACCAACCTGCTTGCCTATTGTAGATTCACTCTTCCCAGCCTGCTGCAGGTCTACAATTTTCTTCCTGGTTTCCTTCGACAGCTCTTTGGTCTTGGCCATGGTTGAGTTTGGAGTCTGACTGTTTGAGGCTGTGGACAGGTGTGTTTTATACAGGTAACTAGATCAAACAGGTGCCATTAATACAGGTAACGAGTGGAGGATACAAGAGCATCTTAAAGAAGAAGTTACAGGCCTGTGAGAGCCAGACATCTTGCTTGTTTGTGGGTGACCAAATACTTATTTTTCACCATGATTTACAATTAAATTCTTTAAAAATCCTACAATGTGATTTCCTGGATTTTTTTTCTCATTTTGTCTCTCATAGTTGAAGTGTACCTATGATGAAAATTACAGACCTCTCTCATCTTTCTAAGCAGGAGAACTTCCACAATCAGTGGCTGACTAAATACTTTTTTGCCCCACTGTATATGGCCATTAAACCATCAAAACAACTAATCTAGGGTTGGTGTACAGTGGTGGAAAGTAACAAAGTAAATGTAATCTGTTACTATACTGAAGTAGTTTTTTTGCGTATCTTTACTTGACTGAGTATTTCCACTTTGGGGGATTTTTCCTTTAACTGCACTACATTTCAAAGTCAAAATTCTTACTTTTTACTCCACTACATTTTGCAAAATCTGTTGTTCCTTTTGGATTATTTGTGCATCAAAACGTTAACTTATAAAACTAAAAGAGGCGAGAAGCAGACACACCAATCAGGCTACAGTGTGCACTTTGTTTTGAACTTGTTTTGGCCTGTTGAACTAATTAATGACATTCTGTTAAAAAATTGGTCTATCAAGAGTAGACTCACCTAAAATTAGTTGATTAAGCAGATTTCTCGTTACAAAAATAATAGGACACCAGAGCCATAACAAATCCTACTACTTTCACTTTCAGTCCTTAACCACATTTGAAGACATACACTTTTATACTTGTACTCAAGAGGCAGTCTAAAGGGAGTACTTCTACTTTTACTGGAGTAACATTTGACCTTTGGTAACTCTGCTGCGTTACACTCAGTGTACTTCCTCCACCACTGGTGGCCTAAGACTTTTGCTCGGTACTGTACGTGCCACTACAAGAGAACGCTAGATCACACGTTGCAAACGATCAAAAAAAACTATTTGTCCTACCTCCCAGCTCTGGTGAAGATAGCGTTTAACGTGACTCCGCTCGTACGGTCCGAGCTCCTCTCCTGCCTCCAGCCTCCGTCTGCTCCAGACGCCCAGGCTGCCAGCCGAAACGTCGGACTCGCGCAGCTCGAAGTCCGGCGCTGCCACGCCCCGGTCCAGGTACGCGAGGGTGCTAAAGGGGCCGTCGAAGTCGGGAGCGTCCACTGGGGAGCCTCTTTCACAGGGCTCGTCGGAGGAGCGATCGGCGTCGGCGGTGATTAATGGGAAGGGGTGTTCGTCGGATGCTGTTCCGACTTCCTCCGGGACATCGGAGGGGAAGAGCGGGAAGTCACCTCCGTCACCTGTGCAGGACGAGATCGTTTTTAACAATTAGGCCTTCAGGATTTGTGTTTTAGGAAAACTGGGTCAAAGGGAGCGCGTTGGTAGCTGTCACGGGGGCCAGATAAAAACGTTTAACAAAAAGAAAAGGAGATAAGGAGACACATCCCCGCTGCAAAGCCTACAGAACCGCCGAACCAGTTCAAAAAATCTTGCGTATAATGTCACGTAAGTGTGGTTTTTTCAAATTGCTAATCGTGTTAGGTTCTGACCTCTCAGACTCCTCCTGAAAGGCCAGAGCCGGGGGATCCGTGACAGGAAAAGTGAATAGAGTGTTGACTGCATTATGTGGAACATATTCCTGGGCTTCCTTTAACATTTTCCGCCCTGCTCCACAGTGGCGCATCAGCACAAATGCAGCGGACCCCGCAGCCGCCGAGGTTAATTGGAAATGTACAAGAGGATGTCATCTGTGACCTTCCACCCCTTCCTCTGTTCGGACAGGAAGGGCAGCACGTGGCTGATGAGAAGTCATGACACGCGCCCGGTCCAGACTGTCCCCGATGGCGCTCCGTATGACTCCCGCGGCCACAGCCCTGGCCGTCGTTAAGAGGGTCACGTGATTCCCTGAGCACTAATATCCCATTAGCACACTTGTAAGCCAGCGTGGAGCGGGCATGCTGGGGCTAGCGTGCTGTCGCTAACGCGCCGTGGCAGGGAGTGGTGAGTGCTAATGAGGAGCGGGCACATCCTACTGTCTCCGCGCATTCCTCCGTCACAGCGGGGCAGCGGGGCTAAACGGCCCCACCGGGGTCCGAGCCGCTTGATTCTCACACGAGCTGGCACGCTTTGATCAGAGTGGCCATCAGACATAACTTTAGTGCGTGTTGGCACCGTTCTGCAGCTCTGATTTTGTTTCTTCCTAAAACACTTTAAAAGTTGGATGAAAATAATGCCTGTGTTAAAGATGTATGATGTTTCACAGACACACACACACACACACACGTCTGTCTCACTATCTTTGTGAGGACCTTCCATTTCCATAATGATTACTGTGGCTCATTAATGCTACACCTAACACTAACCCTAACTTTAACCTTTAGACTATTTTAGCTTTTTTTTCTAAAGAAATCTGCAGTTTTCCTCATGGGGACAAGGCAAATGTCCTCACAAGATAAAAAATGTTAGCTCTTTCTATCCTTGTGGGGACATTTGGTCACCACCTCAGTGAAGCAAAGGGGATCTTTTGACTTTTCAAAAAAAAAGTTGCAGTTTCTCTTTAAAAAAAGGCAGTTTTCGTCATGAGGACCAGCAAAATGTCAACACAAGCTATATATTTTTCAATCCTTTGTCCCCACAATGTAATATAAACCTAACCCACCCAATCTTTATGACACAGACACACACACTTGATATTAATTATAATAAGATTATAGTCGATTAAATCTACAGCAGCTTTAGCTGACTAAAATATGAAATGTAAAGGTTGCAATATGTAAATGCTTTTTTAACATTTCCCTTTTAAGATGAAACATCTTAAATAATAATAGTAGACATTAAAGTGGTTATTACTCAAAATTTCCATCACAAATCTGCTGTGTGAATCTCAAGAGAAGGTGGGTCATGCAGCAAGACAACGACCCTAAGCACACAAACCGTTCTACCAAAGAATGGTTACAGAAGAATAAAGTTCATGTTTTGGAATGGCCAAGTCAAAGTCCTGACCTTAATCCAATGGAAATGTTGTGGAAGGACCTGAAGCGAGCAGCTAATGTGAGGAAACCCTCCAACATCCCAGAGCTGAAGCTGTTCTGTTCTGAGGAATGGGCTAAAATTCCTCCAAGCCGGTGTGCAGGACTGATCAACAGCTACAGGAAACGTTTAGCTGCAGTTATTGCTGCACAGGGGGGTCACAGCAGATACTGAAAGCAAAGGTTCACATACTTTTGCCACTCAATAATATGTAATATTGTATCATTTTCCTCAATAAACAAATGACCAAGTATAATATTTTTGTCTCATTTGTTTAACTGGGTTCTCTTTATCTACTTTTAGGACTTATGTAAAAATCTGAATCTGAAAACTATGAAGAAAATAATTTGTCAACGAAATTAACACTGCCTGTGAGCCTCTAAAAATGGTCTAGAGACACTTATAACGAACCCTGACCTCAGTAACCTAAAGCAGATCTTCAAATAAAAGTTGCCGATTTTGTGAAAAAAAGTACCTAAGGAGTCAAATCACAAGTCAAAATTGCCAAATTTTCCTATCATTGTGAGGACGTTTCATCCTCTCAAGTATAGAAAGGCATGGTATATATACACACACACACACACACACACACACACACACACACACACACACACACACACACACACACACACACACACACGCCTTCCTTCCCGACAGCAGCTGACACAAGGTTAGGCCGCTGCAATAAGCAGGGGCTCTGTTAAACATATGAAACCATAATGTTAACCTCAGCTATGCCGTTTAAACATCATTCATCCCCAGAGTGCGAGTGCCCCGCAGCCGCCGAGGCTTTTAAGGGTAACATAATCCCCATTCCACAGGCTCACCGCTCTCCCAGTTCCCCGTCCTGTCTCTTAAAACTGAGAGGAAACATATTCATACCTCTCCTCATCAACAACAGAGGGACTTCAGTACAGCCAATAAACATAAAACATATACCTTATAGCGTAGGTACAAAAAAAAAAAAATAATAACATAAAAAACATTCAGACCAAAACGCGCTCTTTAAATCGGCCGCAGTGGTTCTGGTTTTACATTTCTGATAAAGATCTGGGTTGAGCCCATGACTGTCTGGACAGACAAAAAAAAAACTTAAGCCTCAGCTATTTTTAAGTGGTATAAATCTAAGCTAGACAGTCAGCTGATTTCTCAAGGCTCAACCACCTTGTCATGCGGGGGCACCCCTGGTCTGCTCGTACTACCCCTGGCCCACCCTCTAGACCTCAGGCTGAAGAACACAGACATAGACAAAACCAAGCAGGAGTTTCTGGTTCCTCTCTGTATTCCACCAGACAGGGGTTTATGGTTCATGGTTCATGATTCTGTTTTACCAGACAGGAGTTCCTGATTTGTCTTTCTGTTCCATCAGGCAGAAGTTCCTGGTTCCTCTCTCTTTTCCACTTGGCAGGAGTTCCTCGTTCCTCTCTCTGTTCAACCAGTCAGGGGTTCCTGATTCCTCTCTCTGTTACACCAAGCAGGGGTTCCTAGTTCCTCTCTCTGTTCAGTCAGGCAAGAGTTCCTGATTTGTCTTTCTGTTCCCACTTGGTAGGAGTTCCAGGTTCCTCTCTCTGTTCCACCAGGCAGGGGCTCCTGGTTCCTCTCTCTGTTTCATCAGGCAGGAGTTCCTGGTTCCTCTCTCTGTTTCATCAGGCAGGAGTTCCTGATTCCTCTCTGTGTTCAATCAGGCAGGAGTTCCTGGTTCCTCTCTCTATTCTACCAGGCAGGAGTTCCTGGTTCCTCTCTCTATTCTACCAGGCAGGAGTTCCTAAATCCTCTTTCTGTTCCACCTGACAGGAGTTCCTGATTTGTCTTTCTGTTACACCAGGCTGAAGTTCCCGATTCCTCTCTCTGTTTCATCAGGAAGGAGTTCCTGGTTCCTCTCTCTGTTCCACCAGACAGGAGTTCCTGGTTCCTCTCTCTGTTCCCACCAGGCAAGGATTCCAGGTTCCTCTCTCTGTTCTACCAAGCAGAAGGTTTCTGGTTCCTCTCTCTGTTCAACCAGGCAGGAGTTCCTGATTTCTCTTTCTGTTCCACCAGGCAGGGGTTCTAGGTTCCTCCATCTCTTTTCCACTAGGCAGGAGTTCCCAATTCCTCTTTCTGTTCCACCAAGCAGGGGTTCTGGGTTCCTGGTTGGAGCATTTTGTCCTCCAAAGAGGAAATGATCCATTCTGCCAAGACCTTTTCACAGGACGGATTCCCAGAAGTGTCGTGGCGTATCCAAGCAAACCTGAGTCATGCAGCAACGCTTCTGGAGGCTTTCCCGCAGCCTTGACGGGACGATGCACCCGACCTTCATGCTGAATTTCCAGCCACGGGTTTGGAGCCCAGGCCTGAGGAACTGCTGCTGGCTCTCGCCGCTGAGCCGCGGGAGCTTGGCCTAGCAAAGTTAAACGTTTGAAAATGACAGCAATTACAGGGCCGGGTAAATATGTGAGGTGGGAATTTCAGAACATCCCAGCTCACGGTCCACTTTCCTCACACGCGAGCGCACACGTTTTTTTGCCCCACAGCGAAGGGCAGAATTCCCACAATGAGAGCTGCCCTCCACCCCTGATAACATCAGCCAGGGCACGGCCGGCGTGGCATTGGCGATGACCTCATTCAGTATGAAGGGTGCCATGCCCTGGAGAATAGTCCCTCATAAAACATCCTCGGCGTTCCAGAATAGAACCCGGAGCGGGCCCACAATGGTCGCCAGATGATGTCACAGATGCAACAATCACTGTCCGAGAAGCCTGAAGAATAGCAGCGTTTCCTGCCATTTAATAAGGAGCGTGACACATCACGTCCTGTGCCACCCATAACGCAAAGATAAAGCACAGTGCATCACAGGGCTGCACGGCGACGTCTGTGGGGCTCCCTGTCTGAATTATTTTAAACACAGGGACCTGAGCAAATACATGCTTAAATATGTAGAGAGAATTCTGCACTCAGGATCAGAAGAGGGAAAAAAAGCTCTGTGTGAGGAGGTATGATGCCAAGGATGCAAGAGCACAGAGAGAGAGCGAGTGTGTGTGTGTGTGTGTGTGTGTGTGTGTGTGTGTGTTGAATGGCTTTCACCTCTGCTCCGGGGTTCTGCCTCTCTCATACATCTTGTGATTATGCCGAGCAGCGTGGGAGCCAGCATCATTACCGCCTACATTAAAGATGATAGGAGCTGCCATTAATCACCATGACAACATACCCTAATGGAGAGGTGACCCAGTCAACGCCCGGGGACGTCAGGACACACACACACACACACACACACACACACACACACACACACACACACACCATTGCTTACTGCGACCGATGGTCCCTGGGAAGGGTATACACCTGTCTCTGTCTCTCCCACATACACACCCACAAACGCACACATGTTGGATAAATGTGTTTACCGAGATTTAAGATCTACACTCGTCCCTCTCTGTCTCACAAACAGACACAAACACACAAACACACACAGTCTTCAGTTAATACTGTGGGTCACAGGAACAGAAAGTGCACTCCAGAGTTAATGCCTTTTCACACCGAGTCCGAAACCGACGGACGTACATTTTTGAATCGGAACCTGTTCTAATTTCTGCATGGTTAAAATCAGGCTGGCCAATCAGAGCTCAGTCGTCGGGCAGAACAGCTCATAAGAGCTTATAGGACGAGCAACAGGCTGACTCCAAAAACATGGATATGAAAGAAAAGACCTGGTGGAATATACAGTGGGGCAAAAAAGTATTTAGTCAGCCACTGATTGTGCAAGTTCTCCTGCTTAGAAACAACAAGTAATTTTCATCATAGCTACACTTCAGCTATGAGAGACAAAATGAGAGAAAAAATCCATGAAATTGCATTGTAGGATTTTTAAAGAATTTAATTGTAAATCATGGTGGAAAATAAGTATTTGGTCACCCACAAACAAGCAAGATTTCTGGCTCTCACAGACCTGTAACTTCTTCTTTAAGAAGCTCTTCTGTCCTCCACTCGTTACCTGTATTAATGGCACCTGTTTGACTCATTATCTGTGTAAAAAAAGGACTGACTAAATACTTTTTTGCCCCACTGTAACTGAAAGGCTGGAGAATGATGGTGATTAAAGCTCAAAGTGGACTGGAGGTAACCGGTTTCCTTCTTACTTATCCTAGTGCAATTCGAATCTGTTCATGCATGTTCAAACTGTCCAAGCTTTCCTGCACTGATCTTCACTCGCCATCCATTATGGCTACAGGCATCACACTTTCATCTGCGTTACTGTGCATTAAATGCAAAACCTATAGAAAGCTCTTATTACTAAACGACCCTAACTAAACTAAACCTAAATCTACAGCACGACACTCAGGAGCAGCAGACACACAGAGCTGTCACAATCCAAACCCAGTGGTCTGACTGTGGTGCACTGAAGCAGACAGAACCAATCCCAATCAGCAGGAGGTCCTGTTTTTCTTCAGAACTCCTTAGGACACTACAGGAGCAAGGCAAAGAGATGGAACTGGTCACTTTATGTAAGAGCGTCCAAGAAGGCCTTCGAGTGAGGTGAAGAAGGCCTAATCCTTCGACCATACGTCAGGGGTGCTGCACCTCTGAGAGTTGACAACTGCCACGGGCATCTGTGCCCGGGCCCCTGACCCTTCATCTTGCAAGTGGTGAGCTTCTTGCCCCGCTACCAACCAAACCCTTTCAAAAATATAATTCTGGGACTGCTAGGATGTCAAACTTGGCATCCCGATGAAGTGTAAGTGGAGGTCACCCCCCACCCCACCCGAAAAGTACTTGTCACTGTAAGCCTATAGTGATTTAACACTGGATTTTCTTCTGGTTGCGTTCTAATAAGGAGACATGATAAACGATCATATATGGTCATTACATACGGCTGCTAAAACAACACTATAATCTAATCTAAGGTGGCCTAAGACTTTTGCACAGTACTGTGGGTGCTTGCATTGTATGGTTGATTGAGAGGCTGTGTGTAATGTGTGTGTGTTCAGAGTGAGATTTAAATACTGGCCCTATGGGAACATGCAGCACAATATGTAATTAACCTAGACACCACTCCACACCTCTTAAAGCTCTCACCAGTGGACCATTATGAAGCACCGAGCACAATAGCAGAACAATGCCAGTACTCTCTCTACATTTCCACGTGATTTGCCGAGCTAACACTTACACCATTCTTCTAATTACTGCGTTAAGAGATTCCTGAATGCTGGAACCTTTGATATTTCTTAGGTTTCATTCTTACTTTAAAAAGAAATAGAAACAGCGAGTCATTTTCAAACCACACGCCACGTATAAAAGGTTGGATCACGTGATTAAGAGGATTTGAATTGTAACAGGTATTAAAGTTCTCATGTGTAAATGCACTGCTCTAGTTTTAGATTTCGTACTGATGTGTGACGGGAGAGCCACAGATCCAGCACCCGTACAGCTGTAGGCGCTGTAGAGGCACCTCTGGACTTAACCTGGAATGGAATGGGGACACTTTGCAGTCCAGGACTTAACCCGGGTGGCTGGGGCAGAACCTGGAGGAACAGGCCGGGGACCCTTAGTGGTCAGAGGCTTAACCTGGGTGGCTGGAATTGGACCAAGTGCCCCGGGACTTAAACTGGGTGGACCTTCAGAGGTCCCGAGTGGCTGGGACATGACCTGATGAAATAGACCAGGATAAAACAGACGAAACAGGCCAGGGACAGAGACCCATTTTGCCACCAGGTGGCCAGGATGCAATCTGGACCTTAGTGGCCTGGGACATGACCAGAATGAAACAGGATGGTTTAGGAACCTTGAGGATACAGCATGGTGACCCTTAGTGAGCTGAGACCAAACCCAGATGGTCAAGACAGGGTCCGCACCTTAGTTCCCTGGGGCACAAAAATGGTGGCTGGGACTAAATTTGGACTAAGAATACAAGGACCCTTAGTGGTCTGGGACCTCCAGAAAACGGAACCTGGAAATAAGTCAAACCTCACTTCACCAGAGTGGAATACGAATCTCACTGCTGCAATTCCTCAGGGTTCCATCCCAGGTCTCCTGTGTTTGCCACTTGGCGGAGACTCCAGAGTTACAGGGCCCACTCAGGAATAGGGGCAGGTTCTATGGCTCTTGATGCCAACCCAGGGTCCTGCCCGTTATAACATGTACACTTAACGACATGTTCGGTCTCCTTTCGCTACTGATTATAGTCCGCCTGACCCTTCACACTGCCCAAACCCGGCAAAACCGTCACGCCATCCGAGCAAAAGCCCACAGTTAATCCAATCCAGCAATGACTCAGAAACAATAAATAACGTATGGAAGGCCTGCTTAACAATTCAGCTTAGAACCTGATATTTTAAAAACTGATCAGTCTCTGCTATTTGTTCCACACCTGACTCCCAGGTAGAGCGAAACGGCTTTCTGCGTGTAGCTTTGGTTGTCAAGGTACTGCATGGCATATTATACCACCACACGCATCTCGTCGACCTGCACACAAATAAAGTCCACAATATCCAATGGCTGCACTCAAGTGCATTCGCTGGCAGGTAAGGTGAAAGGCTAAAGCAAGTGAAAATGAAGAAATCCATCTCACTTAGCCAGGTCTTTCAATCTACCCTCCTCGGAAATTCGGCGAGTGGACCGCAGTGGCACACAGACGCACACACCGGCGAGCCTCTGTAGCCATTAAGCACATGCTAATTAATGTGAGCATTACCCAAGTGATTCTCTCGGTGAGACAGAGCCGTACTGCAATTACTAAACAATGCAAACGTGGCTCAATTAACACACACACACACAAAACTATCTTGCTCTCTCCTAATTAATTAGTAATTAGTGGTGATTAACAGCAAGTCTCTCCAGACAAAAGCATGTTTTACTTATGCTTTTTTTTGTGTGTGTGTGTGTGTGTGTGTGTGTGTCACTCAGCTACAGTAGAACAGTGTTTTTTTCTTCCCCGGGAGCACAAGGGGATTTTTAACATGTTTTCTCACAAGCCTGACAAATGACCTATTAATTATCTATGTTGTCCCTGACAACACAGGCGCTTGATAAGAATGTATGTTTGTGCATGAGCTAGACAAGAGTATAGAGGAGGAACAAGGAGGAGGTGTGGTGCGTGTGTTGTGTGTGTGTGTGTACACACAGCGACACGGCTTCTGCTGCCTGCCAGCCACAATTTTAATCATCCTTCTGTCTCTCTCGCATGTACCTAGCTAACCAAACATCCATCCCCATAACTACTAAACACTGCATACTAATGTTACTAATGATCCAGTTTCATCCCTGCTAAGGACAAGAGATAACAATCAAAAAAACAAGACAACCAGCCCAACTGCCAGATTTCATTCACGCAAAACACCTCAAGCCTACGATCAATATCCCCCGATTCTGAGGCTTCAGAGTCATCTTGCAAGCAGTGGCTTAAAGGAAGGCGTGCACATTGGTGCACTGTCTCTCGCCGAGTACTGACACCTTGCGGTACAATTGCCATATCGAACTGTATGGCATTTAAACGGATATTCCAGCGCATGGCATTCTTAACCCAACGGAACCAAGTGGATTCCGTTGCAAATATGAAACTCATCAGCCATACACACATAGAGAGAAATCAGCAGAAGCCAGAGACAACAATAAGCCGGGAACAGACCTACTAAGCGCGCCAAAGACAGCACAATGAAGCAGTACAACATAGTGGCTTAAAATCGCGACAGTTACAGCTTAGCAGCCATGTTTTAAAATCTAAAATGTAATGAAAACCACCCTACAGTAAGGGATAACTTGTACTATCAGACCACCCACACGGCGTGACGTAAGCAGATTAGAAGCAAATCGAATGCGCGCTAAAGCCACTAGGTGCAGACAAAGGTGTGTGTGGAGAAGGTGGACGGTTAATGCAATCAGAGAGCAATCAAGAGATTCGCTCACGCCCCGAGCGCTGGATCTGTTTGTAACGCTTGATTATCGGCGTGGGTGTGTGTGGGGCGCCCTGTCAAAACACCCTAAAGCGTTTGATTTGGGTTTTTGTCTGTCTGTAGGTCTTTTTCCTTCTGTTGCGCTGTCGCTGTCACTTCTCTTCGGCTAATCTATCTTCCGCTCCCATCGACAGGAGTAATGAATTGTATGCAAACACACCATTTCCCTTTCTCTTCTCCAGCTCAAGCACATGTATGCATACACACACACAGCCTTTAATTATTAAACTCGGTCAGTTATCATTAGGGAAAGAAAACATGAGGGATGTGTTCTAAAACAACATCAAGTATTTATACATTTACATCTATCCTCTGACCGGTCTCCCCTCCCTCAGAGCTCTGTGACCACTGAGAACCCGTGTCAGACCTCCTTATCAGACTCGTTTAGATTTCCAATAACTACTTCAATAAACAGTTTTCACCATAAACTACATGGAAGAGCCAAAATGACCACCTGATCCACCTAGGTAGGTGGCACTTGTCAAACCGGCGCCCACAAGAATGCCAAAACTTAGTGATTGCATTTGGGCGTGCCAAAGGCCATAGTGTGAAGGAAGGAATACCAGCTACAGTGTGTGGAGACCTGGTGAAGACTTGCAGGAAAGGTTTGACCTCTGTCATTGCCAACAAAGGTTATGTTACAAAGTATTGAACTTTTGATATTGACCAAATACTTATTTTCCACCATGATTTACAATTAAATTCCTTAAAAATCCTACAATGTGATTTCCTGAATTTTTTTTCCTCATTTTGTCTCTCATAGTTGAAGTGTAACTATGATGAAAATTACAGACCTCACTCATCTTTCTAAGTAGGAGAACTTGCACAATCAGTGGCTGACTAAATACTTTTTTGCCCCACTGTATATTACTATGACAGTGGAACCTCAGAATTCGACCTTAATTGTTTCCTGGAAGGGCGACTGAATCCGGATTTGTTCGAAGTCGGAATCTGACTAATTTCAGACACAACCGGAGCCCTGATAAAATTTTTGTTTAAATTTGGGGCCAAGAGTTCGGAGGTTCAACTGTAGTCTCATAAATAGCAAAAATTTTATTTTTATTATGGGTATTTCTATTTCTCTCACTCGCTCTACCTCTCTCTCTCCCTCTCTCTCTCTCACACACACACACACACAGCCAGGCAGTTGCTGGCTCCCACGCTGGAGTTATGTGATTACAGTCCACAGTTGTCCACATTTGAAAAATTGATCCTAGTGATCAATTTCTGGCTGTCTGGCTGTATGGGAGACATATTTCCAGCGTTGGCGCTGCCAGACCTCGGGGCCTTGCGTGCCCCCCTCCACCGCCCCCCGCCCGTGAACCGCCGTCCTGAGCCTGGCCGGCCATAAAGCCAAAATGATAGCATATGTGCTTTGTTTAATTTTGATGTCCTAGTAATGTATGACACAATTAGATTGATTTGACAATTTCCATTACGCTTGATCAAATATTTATGGAGACTTATCACAGAGCCGGCGCTGACACGCGCCATCCATCAGCATCATCACTCAGCAGGGCCGCTAGCGTTAGCCTATTAGCTTTTATTCACCCCACAGGAACGGTCGGTGACACACGCTATAGCTGAGGGGAGGGGGGCACAATCCTTCAATCCTACCCTCTCTCTCTCGCCCTCGCTCTCTCGTTCTGATATTTCTCTATCTCTCATTTTCTTTCCTCCACCCGTCCTCTTTGTCCTTGTTTTCTGTTGATGGCCTGATGCAGATTTGCTTTCTTGTTCACACGTTTCCCCATTTCTCCCCTCATTTCTCCGTACACACATCCCCTCTCTCTCTCTCCCTCTCGGACTTGTTCTCATCTGCCATCCATCTCCATGCTGAAATATGCAGCCGCTGATTGAGCTCATCAGTCTCAATGTGAGACACACATGGGTCTGAAGAGGCTATGGAAGGAGAAAGTATTTGCCCCTTCCCTTGAAAATAACCCTGCTTAACACCCCTTGCCACGAGCCCCCAAGACCAGTCCACATCATCCTGCACCTTATCTATATTCAGCTCCATTTCTCTCTCACACACTCGCACAGTCTTGGTAAAAGCATGTTTATGGGGACATTCCATCGACATAATGATTACAGTCGTTTAAGTAATCCGACACCTAACCCTTATCCTAACCTTAGCTTCATTGTCCAAAAGGAAAACTTTTTTGTTTTTTTGTAAACAAGCACTTCAATTTGTGCCCCACAAGATCATGTCCCTTATGAGGACATATGGTCCCCATAAATATAACAAATACTTGGTTTCTCTCGCTCTCTCATACACTCTCAGGCGCACACACACACACACACACACACTAACCTAGCCCTCTGCAGTTAATAAAGCCTTAAATGAACACAATGCATTAAACATGAGTGGGACAATAATGAAGCGCTGCTCCATAATTATGCCCCGGTTCCATAAAATGAAGACAAAATATTTGAAGAGGGATTCTGTCACCTCGGCGCTCCTTCCTCACTAATCACACACACATACACACACACACTCCCCCTGGCAGGCCAAGAAGGTTAAATACAAGGGAAGGCTTTTTTTCCCAGAGCCTTGCCTACTAATAAGGACTAATTGAAAAATGACTAGCTATTGACAGACAATGAGGTTGAACCATATGCTGTGACCACATAATACGCCTGCCAATTTAAAGACATGAAAATTGATAGGTGTGCAGGAATCGGGGGGGACGACAAGAAATGCTCGCTGAATTGTGATGAAACTATGCCAAGACTGTTACTCCAACAGACCTATCTAGAAAAGCATTAGACCTGCCACCATTACATTTCCCAACATCAGAACGAAAGATGTTTTTATTGTAGTGAACTGGACTTCTGACCAGAAGGTCTAGGGTTGGAGTCCCAACACTGCCAAGCTGCTACTGTTGAGTCCTTAACCTTTAATTGTCCAAAAGTCTTAGGCCACCACTAGATTTGCTATTTTAGCAATTATATAATGACCTGATATGACATACTATTCAAACTTGCATCTGTCACTCCATAATCCTATTTTCCACTGAGCTTCATTCCAGTCTGTGAGCTTTAGCACATCTGAGCCTTTTCATCCTGTTGTCTTCCGAAAAATGTAGTTTCTTGGCTGCTGCCGTTCCAAAAAGTCCGTTCCTGATCAAGCCTTTTCCAGACTGTCCACCTGGGGAGACAGGTCCTTCAGTGCCATGGCCCCCACACTCTGGAACTCTCTTCCTCACTCTCTTTGTATCTGCTCTTCTTTTTCCATTTTAAAATCTCATTTAAAGGCTTTTTCACAAACACATCTCCTTCCCTTCCTGTTTAGTGTGTGTGTTTTTCTTCCCCCCTCACTTGTTCTGTAACGTGACCTTAGGACTGTGAAATGCGCTATAGAAATGTGACTATTATCTGCATCATTATTAAGCTTCTCCGGACTGTAGAAGGGTCAACTTGGCATGCCGATGAAGCTGCCAGATGCTGCTATTGTGTAAGGGGAGGTCACACTAAAAACGTACCACCGTAGCCCAAGGAAGCTGTGTTCCTGATTATTTATTGTTTTTCAATACTGCACACAAATGTCCTGTGTTTTCTGGCTGTATCCTAATAAAGCGACTGAGAAATAACCATATAATGTCATTACACCCTTGTTAAAACAAAGGCATATGCAATCTAATGGTGGCCTAAGACTTTTGCACAGCACTTTTGTGTGTACTTTATAATTTGTGTGAGTAAATCAAGCATCAAATCGGAGCTCAAAATGTAATGACATAAAACAAGACTGAATGACCTGGATGGACCTGGACTTAAGGCCACGGTAACTCAGATGGCCACTCTCATAATGCCCAGCATGTTGGACCTTGAGGCAGGTGGGCTACAACGGGAAAAGGATGCACTGGGCACCAAAGTGCACTGGCAAATGTAGCCTGGTCTAACAAATCTCGGTTTCTGCTGACGCACACAGATGGTATATACGCTGTCCCCACCCACACACACACACACACACACACACTATATTCTCCTGGAGACAGCAGAAGAGCGATGGGACGAGTGTGTCATGCTGTCACACAGACAGTTAGGGGCTGGCTCTGGTGACACCTGAGGCTGGCAGACATAATGAAGGGTCAGGTCTGATCACACAGCCCTGCCAGGGACTCATAATCAAACCTCCTGTTTGACAAATGGCCCTGGAGCTCCAGCTGTGGCATCACACACACACACACACACACACACACACACACAGTTGTGTAGGCATGTGTTTCATTCCTTATTCACTTCTGCCCTTTGTCACTGTCCTGGTGATAGAGAAAACAACACACACACACACACACACACACACACACACACACACACACACACACACACACACACACAGCATCTAAACCAACACTGTTCGCACTTCATCTTTAATCCAGTCTTTTATCCATCTCATCCAAAGAAAGGTCCCCACACACACACACACACACACACACACACACACACCACAATGTGTAGATCAGGAGATAGAGACTACATTTCCCAGAGGTCCTGAGGCAGGCACACCTAAACAGAGGTTTAATGATATGTGTGTCCAAATGTGTGGACGTTGGTTGGGACCATTTTATGACCTCTGTGAAACTCTTAACAAATATATAATATTTTAAAGAAACCCGTTATATTCTCTCACACACAAACACACACACACTCACACACACACACTCACACACACATTCCACAGCAGAGATGCTTTCATTTCCCGTGGCCGTGCCCGGGTCCGCTGTGAAGCCTGCCGAAGCCGCCTCGAGGCCGGAGCTTCGTTTAATTACCACTTTAATTAGCACCTTTCTCTCTTTTGTTCGCCGCCCCTCTCTCGTCCTGCCCCTATTCTTTTTTCCCAACGAGCAGCTGCCGAGGGGGCGCGTCCTCATCGCTGGACGAACACAGGGCGGGGTCAAAGGTTATCAAAACTAGCATTGTTTACATCATACAAAGGAAGGAGACCTCCAGGAGCGACCCTTTCAGCTGGCGTACTCCCTCCTGCTCTGCTAATGGTCAGCCCCGATAGTTTCTGGTGTCCTTTTGATTGTGCGTGTGTGTGTTATTAGATTAGTGAACGTGTGACGTTCCGGTGGGGGAACCACAGAGGGTCGGCATGACACACATTCTCTGTGATCGTTACACGTGAAGACCCAAAAAGGTGAACTTTTTATATGTCATAGAACCTAAGTGACCAGGGGCACCCCTGATTAGGTGCAAACCCTGAACTGAATGAGTCGGAAGGTAAGAATCATCTAGAACTGTACTAAGGTAGGGCATGTTCTAAGTCAGGATACACCCTGGATATGAACCGGCCTCAGGCTTTTGCCTGCAATCTTCTACCCCAAGGGCTTCGTTCTTGTCCGGGTCTCAGTGCCCCTCTGATTGGGGGACTGGGTATGGCAAGTGCTAGGGCAAGTGCCATAAGGGTGTGTGGTTTCTGGTCTAGAGTGCGTATCTTAAGTACTGGAATCTGGGGCAAATTAGGGAAACCAACAAGGGAGACATCCTGGTGGAGCATCCAAACCCCCAAACCTCAACTGACTCCATCCTGGAGCAGCCTGGACCTCAAGTAACGCCAGAATCGCATCCTGACTGAAATGCTGATTGGAAATGACCATAGTCACATTCTTTTTATGCCGCTGTAATATAAAAGTAAAAGGTATTTCCACAAGAAAATTTGCAAACGAAAAGTAAACATGTCAGAGATACCGCTGAAAACGTGAGCTACCATCTGCACAGAAATCCAAAAGCTAAACCGGTACACACATCACACCATGGAATGTGAACATAAATAAACATACGAGGGAACAAGTCCACTTGAATACATACTCGTTTCCACAAGAGACCATGCAGTACCACCTTTTAAACACTTTAAATCTTTAAGTAGGTCAATAAGGAAGTCACAGCTGTCCAACGACCGGTGCTCGGCACTTCTAGGCATACAGTCGTATGAAAAAGTTTGGGCACCCCTGATAATTTTCATGATTTTTCTTTATAAATCATTGGTTGTCCAGCTCAGCAATTTCAGGTAAATATATCATATAGCAGATGAACACTGTGATATTTGAGCAGTGAAATTAAGTTTATAGGTTTTACAGAAAGTGTGCAGTAATTATTCAAACAAAATTAGGCAGGTGCATAAATTTGGGCACCCTTGTCATTTGAATACCTTTAGCACTAATTATTGGAACACAAAATATGTTTTGTAAGCTCACTGACCCTTGATCTACATACACAAGTGAGTCCAACTATGATAAAGGGTTAAGGTGGCCAATTGGAAGTTTTTCTCCTCTTTGCATCTTCTCTGAAGAGTGGCAATATGGGAGCCTCAAAACAACTCTCAAATGGCCTGAAAACAAAGGTTGTTCAACATCATGGTTCAGGGAAAGGGAAAAGCTCTCTCAGAGATTTCAGCTGTCAGTTTCCACTGTGAGGAACATAGTGAGGCAATGGAAGACCACAGGCACAGTTCTAGTTAGGAACTCCCGAAGTGGCAGACCAAGGGGAAAAATCTAGGCCCAGAGGCGAAAGGATGGTGAGAACAAGTCATAGTCAAGCCACAGACCACCTCCAAAGACCTACAACCTCATCTTGCTGCAGATGGTGTCACTGTTCATTGTTCAACTATACAGCGCACTTTGCCACAAGGAGAGGGCGGTATGGGAGAGTAATGCAGAAGAAAGCCTTTTCTGCAGACACGCCACAAAAAACAGAGTCACTTGAGGTGTGCTACAGCACAATTTGGACAATCCAGCTTCATTTTGGAATAAAGTGCTGTGTACTGATGAAAACTAAAATTGAGTTATTTGGACATAACAAAGGAGCGGAAAAAAGAACACAGCATCCCAAGACAAAAAAACACTTGCTACCCACAGTAAATTTGGTGGTGGTTCCATCATGCTGTGGGACTGTGTGGCCAGTACAGGTACTAGGAATCTTGTTAAAGTTGAGGGGTCGCATGGATTCCAGATAATATCTCCAGATTCTTGAGAACAATGTTCAAGAATCAGTGACAAAGTTGCACCGAGGCCAACGACCCCAAACCCTGCTCAAAATCTACTAAGGCATTCATGCAGAGGGACCAGTAACAACGTTTCTGGGAATGGCCATCTCAGTCCCCAGACATGAATATTACTGAAAATGTGGGCTGGTCCATGCTCGGAGGAAAACCATCAAACCTGACTGAAACTGGAGATGTTTTAAAGAAGAATGGTCCAAAGCACCTTCAAACCAGAATCCAGACTGGAAGCTGTAGGAAGCGTTTAGCGGCTGTTATTTCTACTACAAAAGGAGGATCTCTACTAAATATTGATGTCATTTTTCTGTGGGGTGCCCAATTTATTGCACCTGCCTAATTTTGGTTTGAATAATTACTGTACACTTTCTGTAAAACCTATAAACTTCATTTCACTTCTCAAATATCACTGTGTGTTCATCTGCTATATGATATATTTAACTCAAGTTTGCTGATTTGAAAACAAACCAATGATTTATAAACTAAAATCATGAAAATTATCAGGGGTGCCCAAACTTTTTCATACGACTGTATGTGTGTGAAGCCGCACGGCGCTCGTGGCGTTAAGCAGAGTACTAAAACACAGATGGTGAAGTCGTTCTGTAGAGAGTTAATGCAAAGGAAATCCTGATAATAACATTAATAACAAATTATTAAAATAAATCATAATAATATTTACAGAAGCAAAACAGACTTCCACAACAGACAGATTTGTATGTCCTATTATAATTTGGTATAATTGTTAAGACCTCGGTTGGTATACGGTGCTAAACCTGTACAGGAAATGAAACCGGTACGTTGACATTACATACAAACTGGACACGAGGCCTGGACTGGCTGTGCCCAACCGTGCAGTCTGCATAGGGGGCTGGACTAGAGATACAGCGCACAAGCAAGGAAAGTTCCTCAAACTTATCACACACACACACACACTCTGTTAAAAGGCGCTTGGGTGGTGACTGTGACATCCAGACACACATGCAGGTTTAGTGACATTCCTCATTTGCAGTTCCAGATGACTGCGGGTTTCCATTTAGTGCGTTCCCAACTCCGTGCCAGCTGAGCCTGACTCCCCATAAACCTAAATTAAAACTAGGGCCTGTGTTTGTGCATATATGTGTGTGTGTGTGTGTGTAGGGGGGTCTACTGCTCTACAGAAACATACTGCTCACTCCTAGTTAGGGTCCCGATACACACTTTCCACAAAATGCAGACTTTTCCACAGTCCAAGCTCTCAACCCCTCAGACAACAGGTGAAACCCAGCGCTCATTCAAAGCAGAGATGATGCTTAATTCAATCTTTATGGGTCAGATCATGGAAAGTGCAGCATTTCTGGATACAGGACTGTCATGGTCTGAACACGGCTGTGTGACACGACCCTGATGCCGCTCGCCAAATCCTGAGAAGGCCTGACACACACTCACACACACACACACAGACGAACACAAACGGCCGAGTCTCCATTTGCAGACACGCAAGTGCACAGGCCCATTTCTTTCTAGGTCGTGTGTTTGGCTCTGCAGCCTGCCCCAGCCTCTCCTTCTCTTCCCTCTCTAATTGGAGAGAACACGGACTCTAAGCAAAGCCACATGCCCGGTGCAACGAATGACATTCTGTTTTAAACCTCAAAGTAATGACCCGCATTCGTTTCGTGCGCACACATGCGCGCGAGCGCTCGAAGACACACAATTTATACATTAAAACTCGCCTGTTTATTTCACTATAAACCCGGCATCTGAAATTCCACCATCGCCCTCGGAATCCGGGCCACGTTCTGCACATGGTTCTGTTTAATGCCCGGCTCCACCAGGTGGGAATTCGGGAGCGCTCCGATGCAGCGGGCGACACTGCGAATCAACTCTGAGACGAAACAAACGCTCAGGGTTTCATGACTGGTTTTATTATGAAATTGTTTTTTTATATAAGTTTTACCATATGCATATTAACATAGAAATGGGTTACTAGGTGCGGGGGCACCCCTGCTTGTGGGGCTACCACAGTCCAACCCCCCAAAACCCAATTTTGAGAGAACCCAACCAAAGAGGACTCTTTCTCAAGGGACGTACAGTACTGTGCAAAAGTCTTAGGCCACCATTCGTTTTAGCAACGGTGTAAGTACCATATATAATTATGTCTCAGCCTTCTTAATAAGATACAAACAGAAAGTTCAGAATTTATTTCAGATTTCCTTTCATTACAGGCAAAAGTCAGTATTTAGGGTGAAAATTTCAAACTTGAATTCGTCACTCTGCAATCCACTTTTCCACTGATCTTCCTTCCAATCTTCGCGAGCCTTTTTACAATCTAACGGTGGCCTAAGACTTTTGCACAGTACTGTACTTTCTGAGATCCTGGCATGCAGGCCAGAAACAACTTAGATTACTGCATATTGACGGAATGTTTCACGAGAAGGTGGGTCAGACGCGCAGGAACGTTAATCAATTCTAATTAAAACCGAACAAGTGTTTTGCTTTGTTCCCTCAAAGAGCAGCCTGGTCATTAAACACATTTTCATGGCCTGTTTAAATAAAGGCAGTGGAATCGTGTTTCCTTTGGGATAGCACATTACTTTCAGCCACTTGACTGGCGACAAAAGTAAGCACTAGAAAATGAAATATCAAATAGTCGAGCGTTGCGTGTCACTTATTAGAGGCACTTAATTAAACTCTCGAATGCAAAACGCGCTAATCAGGCGGCGGCAGAGCGGCCCGGTGTTGTTGTTGTTCGTTTTTTCCACCTTAATCGCGCCCTCACGCTCGCGCTAACTCATTAACATGAAGGTGCGATTTGCATTCCCTGATAGACCGTTGCGGTTTGGGCGCGCTCTTCCTTAGGCCCTCACATCAATCGCGCGCCTCCGCGGGCCGCCCCTAACCCGCCGAATCTGCCGCAGAGCAAACATTATAAGGGCTCACTAATTTGGAGATCAGAAAGCCACTCGGCCATTGTGCGCCCGAGACGACGGCCGGCCTGGCGCACTTCAGAGGTGCTGCTTAATTACAGCCTGCTAATTGCACACTCGCACTGTCTTAGTTTTAATTAAAAACACGCCTCGTCGACTGACGATAAGCTTTCTTTTTTTCTTTTCAAATCAACAAAGCCAGAGGAATTTGTTTCTGCGTCAGCCAGTCGCTGCTGGAAGGGGAAAAAAATCTTCACGATGTTGGGAGCTAAAGATTAGAGCATGTCCATTAGGAGTGGTGTGACGAGAGAGAGAGAGAGAGAGAGAGAGAGAGAGAGAGAGAGGTTTTCAGACTGAGTGAGGGGTCTCATTTGAAGTTGCTGCATTCCCTCCATGGGGCCCTAATCGGCCCTACTGCCGCAGAGAGGCACTTGAGCGGATGAATCGGATCCCACTGTTCCTCTCGCTATTCTCTCTCTCTCTCTCTCTTTACCGCTATACTCCAAAACACTTTATGGCCTGGGCTACTCAGAGAACGACTCAAGCACTTAGGACACATTTTCAGGCAAAATTTTGGGCAGTCTAATCACAATTCATTACGCAATAATTGCCTCCAATCACATTTTTGCTGAAACTTTTTTTTTTTTTTTTGCTGCTTTTGACCCACTTCACCCTCCATAAACCTCCAGCCAGTTTTGAGCTGTTTCACCCTTCACAGCCACCTGCCTCATTTACATTTACAGCATTTAGCAGACACCCTTATCCAGAACGACTTACCATTGGTACAGTCTTACAATCCAAGCAATTGTGGGTTAAGGGTCTTGCTCAAGGGCCCAACAGGGGCAGCTTGGCAGAGGTGGGGTTTGAACCCTGGACCTTTTGGGTCATAGTCCAGTACCTTAACCACTAGGCTACCACAGTCACATTTGATTTCAGTCATTTAAAAATAAAGACTTCCTTATCCAGAGAGACTTACTGATACAATCAAAGCAATTGGAGGTTAAGGGTCTTGCTCAAGGGCCCAACAGGAGCAGCTTGGCAGAGGTGGGATTTGAACCCTGGACTAAGGGTGCACAATATGACGATATTTTATCTTATTGTGACAGACGATATGCTGCATTGGGGGATATTGTTAGAGCTTAAAGAACACTGACGGTTTCATTATAAAGAGTGTAATTAGTCCTGTTTAACTGGATGAGCTGCAGCTTATTATGAATAAAAATCCCTTTACGAAGCATGGGATTATCTTTGAAGAGTATGTTTTACATATCGTGAAAAATATTGCGATAGAATATTTTTTCCATATCGCACCCCCCAACCCCCAAACTGGACCTTCTGCTACATAGTCCAGCCAGCACAGTCTCACAGTCCAAGCAACTGTGGGTCAAGTGAAGTCTGATTTATTTAAATAGCGCTTTTTACAACACTGTTTCAAAGCTTCTCAAAGCAACTTTCCACTTTTAGATGATCTTCTAATATCTAGGGCCAGTCCCATATAGAGCAATGGAACGGACATGACATGAGTCCATCCCATCATCTATTCTTCCATCACTGGTGATTTAATCAGTCCAGTCATCTCAATGTCTTTCTACTGCAGTTTCCTGTGTTTTGTCTATTAGAATCCAGTGATAACGCTTCACCTAAACTTCACACACACACACACACACACACACACACACACACACACACACACACACACACACACACACACACACACACACAGAGCTCGAGTGAAAAAAACAGCCATCAAACACGGTTTTGTTACATTGTGGCCCTTGAAGAAAAGAATCGGAGGAAAAACCAAAAAAGTCACTAAAACGCTGCCATAACTCAAAATGTGCGTTGAGGAAGGAGACAGCTGTCTTGCTCAGCTGTGCACACACACACACACACACACACACACACACGATATCTCTGAAGCCGAGCTGCCTTTCTCTCTCAGACGATAAATGAGTGTCTAAAAGCCCCCTCTCTCTATCTCTCTCTCTCTCTCTTTGACCCCTCTGCTCATGCATTGATAAAACTGTCTGGCAGGAAGTGCACTTCTCGAACTTCCTCGCACTCTTGCCCAATCAGCACCTGTCACCGCGGTGATCACAGCGAGGTTTATCTAAGGAAACAGTTGCCGTGGCGAGGATGGCCCGGACGCAGTGACAGATTAATGTCGACTTAAGCTCGCTTCCTGAATCCATGCTAATGAGGGGGTGGGAGCGCGGGCACACTTGCGCGCGACATGTGACTAGAGGAACTAAGGAATTCAAAACAGATGGAAGACTTCTGGCAAGACAGAACGCAGACAGACGGACCCGACGTGAAGACTCCTCGCCAGGGACGGAGGGAAGCCGGTTCTGTGCCAGAGACGAGGATGCAGCCCAAACACACAATGTGACCGACTGAACCTCACCTCGCCAGAGGTGGGATACGAATCTGTATTGCTGACCCAATCAGCTTTTGTATCCCACCACTGCACTGTGCTCTGTAGCGGCTTTGCAGTCGCTGTTGGGCCTGCGCTTCTGTTCTGGTATTCTGTTTTACAGTCCGGAGGAGGTTATAACCTTTTGAATAGTTCGCCTGATGAACTAATCCAATCCGAATAGGGCTTAATATAGAGATAGAGCAGGATTAAATACACCCTGGTGTGCTGCCCACTGCTGGTCGATACAGTCGGTAATTGGATACGTAGAAAATATATAAGTATAGTATCACATTTACATTTATAGCATTTAGCAGACGCACTTATCCAGAGCGACTTACAATTGGTACAGTCTTACAATCCAAGCAACTGTGGGCTAACGGCCTTGCTCAAGGACCCAACAGTGGCAGCCTGGCAGAGGTGGGATTTGAACCCTGGACCTTCTGGTCCAGAGCCCAGAACCTTAACCGCTAGGCTACCACAGTCCCACAAAATTTGAAGAGGCATGAAAAACGTTTTTGAAAATGGAGGCATGAAGCGGCAAACAGGAGCATTCAGGACAGCCAGGGGCAAAGGTAAGCTGCATGGAGTTTCAGTGTGTGTGTGTGTGTGTGTGTGTGTGTGTGTGGAAAATGAACATGTGCAGCTGGCACTGTGTTTTCTAGTGTGTGTGTAAGCATTCCCGCTGCAGTAGTGCCAGCGGGTGGAGTCAAGATTGTTCTGGGCGCCACAATGTGACTGTCAGTTGGCAAAACACACACACACACACACACACACACACACACACACACACACACACACAGTCTATGGGACGTCCCACAGGACAGCAGCGAGCAAGGGGAGCTTTCTGCCCCTGCCTAACCCAAACCATCCATCATACTGACATAGGCAGAGACTGGAGACTCACACACAACGGCACGTAAACAGTCACACTTTTACGCATCTGAGCCGAAACACACACACACTTTCCCATGCCAAGTAAACACAAAGAGCAGCAAAAAAAAAAGCCACACACAACCTCTCGCTGGCGAAGAGGCACGCATAAACACGCAGCCTTTTAGCAAGAGGCATCAATTTGGCCAAGCATCTACAATTTCCAATAACAGTTTATATGACGCGGTAATTCAGACTGAAGTCGCTACAAATGTCTCTCTCTGTGTGTCCGCGTCTCCGTGTTGACGTCTCGGTTTCTTTCACCCTCGGCCCTCTAAGAGCCCTGAGTAATGGCTTGCGTCTCCGTCCCCCGTGCCCGCCCAGAGTGGTTTATTTTGCTTGCAGATACCAGATACCGTCCGGACGTCCTGGCCATACACGCTGATACGCGGGCGCTGAAGTGTCGGGCACGAAATGGCTCATGCTGGTCGTACAGATGCTAATCAAGAGGGTGCGAACATCCATTAGTGGGGCTGGGCACGCAAACACACGCGGGCACCCAAACGGACGCACTTCCAAGCTTTAACAATGCCTGTCTGCTCTCGTCCCCGTCTCCGAGAAGCACCGAGTGTTTTAGTACGGAAAGGGGATCGGCGCCAACTCAAACACACACGATATAGTGTTAAGAGAGTAACACACACTCACACACACACAACACGTATCATTGTCTGAGAGGTGACTTTGTAACACACTGGGTGTTGGCGATGCTTATCTGATGCACAGCACACAACTTAACCATAATAAACAGAGGAAGGGAAATGAAACCTCCAGCGGCATTAAATAGTTTCACGCGCACGCGCACACACACACACACACACACACACACACACACACACACACAAGTTTGTCTCGCTATCATTGTTTGGACTCTCGACAGGCATAATGATAAATATAGCTAATTAACACTACAACTAACCCTAACCTTACCCTCAGTAGCCTAAAGGGAAAACATTGGCTCTTTTAGTGTTTGGGATTAAAAAAAAAAGTGAAAAGTCAGAACACGGATTGAGGTCCTCAGCTTTCTCCAAAGTCGGGAAATGTCCTGACGTCTGCCTGTCCTTGTGAGGACTTTCCATTGACATGAATGACAATGAAGGATCACTGTAGCAAATTAATACTACACCTACACCGACCCCAACTCTAACCTTATCCTCAGTAACCTAAAGCAAGTCTGGTGGCTCGGTTTCAAATAGAAGATACCATTTTTGTTAAAAAACAATCAGAGAAGTGAGGACTGGCAACACAAAAACCGGCAAGTGAAAATTGCCAGGTTTTCCTAACATCATAAGGACAATTTGGTCCTCATAAGTATAGCAAGACAAGGCACATACATACACATGCACACACACACAGGTAGCACTTGTAAAGAGGGAACAGATGTTTTCTCACTGACTTATTCAGGTAGCACACAGGCATGGGATTCAGGATTGGGATTTGAAAGCCCAGCAATGTCAGGACCTTTGTGTGTGTGTGGTGTTATAATGAGTAAGAACTCTTATAGCTTCCAGGTGAAGCTCTAAGACCTGCATCGCTTTGACAGGCAACTCTCAACTCTTTGATCTTCCGTTGACTTTTTCATTATTAATAGCAGAGCCACTGCCTAAACACAAACACACACACACACACACACTTGGCTATACAGAATTGTTACTTGGTTATGTTTCATGGATTCACCGAGTTCATACACTCAGACTGTGGAATGTCTGAGCGCTGCAGGAATCTGAGGGTCCACTCGAGGACCCTCTACAGCACAATAGTGCAGCCCACAGACAAAACGAACACTCGAGTGAGAGTGAGAGTGAGAGAGAGAGAGAGAGAGAGAGACAGGACAGACATTTTAACAGAGACAACAACATGCACCCATCTACACAAGACTCAATCACACACACACACACACACGTTATCAGGATTATCAAACAGTTACCAGACACCTTTGTATATTTGGATATTAAAATAGCAGTGCTAACATGTAATTCCTTTTGCTTTTCTGTGTGCCAATTAACAAAGAGATTAATTACTATAATCAGTCAGAGCCCCCTGTGAGGCCAGGAAAGTCAGGAAACCTGGACATAAACCAGGAACAAAACAGAATGAAACCCGAACGAATGGGACAGAACCGGGACAGAGCAGGACGAAACCCTGCAGAACAAGACAGAAACAGGACGGGAGTCGGCAAACCAGGATAAAACCCAGAGGAACAGGACAGAACCGGTTGGAACCCAAAGCCTCAGTCATCAGTTCATGCCAGCTAGATAACACAGGCTCACAAAATGAGTAGTTTATTGATTTATTCTTTAAATTAGGACTTGTTTTTGCAAGCCTGTATTATCAATGTAAAATGTTGTTTCTGGCCAAGTTAGCATAAATAAACCTTTTGCTAACGTAACTTATGCCTTAACTAATTTAATTACTGCCTTTGCTTTAGTGGTCTAATATGTATTTTCAGTAGGTCATACAGTTAGAAGTGGCCAAAACACAGAGCTATGGGCCTTCATTACCTTGTCGGCTGACTTTCTTTTAAATATTTACATACGTCCATTACCCCGTTACCTTGAAACTGGTGACTGAATCTGAGATTCAGAGAAACGACTCGCAGGCATACTACTAGGCACAAGTCTCAGAAATGAGTCGATTCTCACCACTTTGAATCAGAGTCACGCAGAATCGACACGCAGCCATACGATTAGTTACAAGCATCGGAAATTCTCACTACTTTGAATCGGAGATACGGAGAATCGACTCGCGGACATACCATTAGGCACAAGATTCAGAAGTGGGTGGATTCTCGCTACTTTTAATTAGTGATACGTAGAATCGACTCGCATGCGTATTGTTAGACACACGCTTTTGAATCGAGTCAATTCTCACCGCTGTGAATCGGAGATACGGAGAGTCGACTCGCAGCCATACGATTAGTTACAAGCATCGGAAATTAGTCAATTCTCACCACTTTGAATCGGAGATATATAGAACCGACTCAGAGGCATACTATTATGCACAAGGTTCATAAATGAGTCGATTCTCACTACTTTGAATCGAAGATCCGGTGAATCGACTATTAGGATACTTTTACGTACAAGTGTAGACTGTATACAGTACAGGTATACGCCCCTAGTTCTGTCCCTGTATATGTGTGTGTGTGTGTATATATATATATATATATATATATATATATATATATATATATCAATCAGGGTTTGTGTTCAAAAGACTCAGTATCTCAGCTCAGATACCATCTTCTACTGCGAGCGCCCACACACTGATACCATTGCTGGGAATCATCCCCTGCCCACACAGTCTGGAGACAGGAAATGGCTTTCGACCCCTGCCCCCATGACCCAGAGTGCCAGGTCAGGCCACATTGGTAGCAATCACGCTCTATCGTATTTCTGTCCTGGAAGGAGAATGAGAGAAGCAGACAGTCTAAACAGGGCTCTGAGGACGTGTGTCATCCATCCATCCGTCGGATAAGATCGCGGAGCCACGCAACACAAACATACACGAGGGATTGCAAATCAAGGTCGACGGCGAACGCAACCATAAATTAACCCCAGGGTTCCTGATTTAGCCAGCAGGGAGATGCACACGCACACACGCACACACACACACACAAAACAACATCTCTTTAAAAAGGCATCAGTGAGAAAGTCCAAAAATGTGCATTCCAGACCACAGAACAGCTCCCTTACTATCACACACACAGACTTGTCTCGCTATCCTTGTGAGGACTTTCGACTGACTTAATGATTACAGTAGCTAATTAATGCTTCGCCATCCCTTAACCCTAACCTTAACCTCAGTAACTCTAAGAAAATGTTTTGTCACATAAAACTTGCAGTTTTGTATAAATAAATAAAGTGAGGACTGGCAAAACAGTCCTCATAATGCACAACTGCAAGGTTTTCCTATCCATGTGATTACTTTTGGTCCTCACAAGTATAGAAAGATAAGGGCACACACACACACACACACACACACACACACACACACACACACCACTATAATACTAACTGGTGTGGTACACTTACTTCACGACCTTAATACTCAAACAATTGGTTTGATCCTTACTTTTCTAAATTTTTATACAAATACCTCCCAAAGTCAAAGTCTGATTTATTTCTATAGCGCTTTTTACAGTGCAGCATTTTCTCAAAGCAGCTTTACAATTTTCTGTCATCTTCAGTTATCTAAGGCCAATCCCTAATTGAGCAAGGCTATGTGACAGTGGCAAGGAAAAATTCCTTAAACGTTAATAGGAAGAAACCTTGGGAGGACCAAGACTCAAAAAGGGACCCGGCGTCTCATCATCCTTGACCCATGTGGGCACCAGGCACATATCCCCAAATGCAGAACACACACACTTGGTTCCATATTGCAACACGAACACACAAACCATTCAGTAATGGAATATGCCTTCTTACATTGTGTACTCTGCAGTGGAGTGTGTGTGTGTGTGTGTGTGTGTGTGTCGGAGCGAGTGCTCCCAGTGATAGCACCAGAGTCCGGCCCCCTAGTGGAAGGCCCCCTCATTCCACTCATTCTGCAGTCCGATCTATAAACGAGGTGTGTGTGTGTTTTTAAGCCCCGCTAACCTTTCTCTCACACACTTCCAAACGGTGATTCATGTTTTTCACTCAGGAAAAATTACAGCTCTGTACCGCTCCCTCTCTCATGCCACTCGGTCAGTCTGTTCATCATAACGCATAGCAAAGCAAATCTGTCACCACGCCTTCTTCTTTTTTTCCGCCCCACCATTCTCACGGCCCTCTGAGACGTGAACGCTTCAGACTAGAGTGAGCTACGACTCCATAAATGAAAAATACTTTCTACTTTCCCCTCACCTCCCAGATTACTCCTCACCCCAGCACCGCAGTCACGCTCGGCTCCTGTTTCACAAACGAGTTGCTCGAACACTTTTCCCCAATCTGCACAGATTCTACAAGGCATCCCATAAACGCAAACGCACACACACGCACACATAATTAACTTTAAAAATAAATGGTGACCACTCATGTCGTAAGATGCTACAGTTTTGCCAGACTCACGCTGAAAGTGAACTAGAACTGCTACTAATGACATGAAGGTGTCGGGCTTTGTATAGCAGAGCTAACTCTAAAGCCAAAATGGCGGAAATGCTAACTGTAGCTGTGTGTAAGCACGACATTTTTATACATCACGTACCGACACGATTATAACATGGTACATAAACTCGAGACGAAAAAGGAAGGGATTCAAAAAGCGTTTTCAGAAAGAAAATCTTCTTAAATGTATTTTTTCTTAACTTCATTCTTAAGGAAAACGCTACGAAAAATGTTTCTTCAAATAACTTAAGAACAAGTGGAATTTTTGAAAACATTACTTTCCTGAATGTTTTCTTAGCCTCACGATAGCCTCACACCTGTCTTAAGCTGAACCACTTGACAAGGTCAGTGTCTAAAATTACAAACTTTAAATAGTTTAATTATTAGAAATAAGGACTATTTTCTTCCACCATCACCTCTATTCGTTTGTTAATGTTTTGAACGCTCGCTGTGATGTTTCTTCTCCATTTTGCTGCGCCCTGAGCGGATTAAACAAACAGCCTACGTAAGAAAAAAAATTTCTTAATAAAATATTAAGGAAGTTATTAAATTGAGTTTTGGGGGGAAATTGAGTTTAACAAGATTCTTATGAACTTCTTCGTGTTTGTCTTAAGACCTGAATCTTCACAAGTTTTTTCCTTAGAAAGCTTTCGTGAATCTGGCCTCAAAAGATTCTTAATTATTTCATTAAGTTTTCTTAAGAAATGCTTCATTGTTTTCTTATGTAGGCTACGTTGCATTTTACAGCTTACAATATACTGCACGAGACACTTTTTGAATTTGTAGTTACTGTCATTTCTGTTAATTCGTTTAATCCGCTCAGAGGAAAAACATCAAACCAGGCGTTCAAAAAACTTTAGCAAATGAGAAATAGAGGTGATGCTGGAAAAAATATCCAACAAGAAAAAAATCCTCTTTATTTCCAGTAACTAAACTGTTTCAAGTTTGGTAAATTTCAACGCTTACCATGTCGACTCTTACAGCCTAAGGCAAGGGTGAGGCTATCATAAGGAAACAGAATTAAGAACAGAATGTTTTCAAGAATATCACTTATTCTTAAGAAAAGAGTTAAGGAAAAATAAGCTCATTCTTAAGAAGTTATTTGAAGAATAACTATTTTGCGTCATTTTTGTCTTAGGAATGAAGTTATGAAAAAACATTTAAAAAGATTTTCTTTCTTAGGAAACTTTAATGAATTGTTGTCTGGACATTGGGCTGGATTAGGGATTTTTCTTTATGTGTATTTGACTATTTATTGTTGGCGAGTTAGCCACCAGTTTGTGAGCAACGGAGTTGGCAAAGTAAAGTATTTTATATAATGCACCTCAATGAATTTAGGTGAAACCTGCGTATGAAGGGCATCTTGACCCAAGTCCAACTTCAGCCAAAGATCAACCCTGAGTCGCTAGAACTGGCAGCACCAACGATACCCGCTGTGCCACCGTGCTGCCTAATTGATATCACGATTTCTTAAGCTGTAGTTGTTCATATGGGCATGGATTGGCTTGGCAATTCATTTTCAAATCATTTTGATGGTTGATTCCAACAGGCTAGTTTAAATGCTGCAATGCAGGAAGCTTCGGAAGAGTGGAGCAAAGCTATTAACTGTGCAACCATGAGATGGCTCGGAGTCAGTAGAACAGCAGAACCTGCATCTGCTTCACCAGTCTGTTTTTTTATTTTGTCATTGCTACATTTGCATTTGCTCTGATCTTTATTTTGTCCCCTGTATCTGTGTGCGCACGAGTTTTTCCATTTAGGCCTTAAATAACGAGACAGAGGCAAAGCGTGCACACGGCCAAATCATTTGGAATTGGTGCGTTAAACAAACCGAGAGAAATGCACAAACACAGAAGGCGAGAGAGAGAGAGAGAGAGAGAGAGAGAGAGGGCGGAATCCTTGTGGATTTGCCCAAATTCAGCTGATGCAAAGCAAGGAATTAATGTGGACCGAGCCTGGGCCTGTGGGACAGCAGGCGCCATTGACAAAGATGAATGGCATCATTCCAGCCAAATGGTAATTTCACTTTTGTGTGCGTGTGCGAGCGCGTGTGCGTTTCACGCCAGGGTCGGCCAATCCCATGATGGCACCTACCTGTCTGTCAGAAACAGTATTGTTTAGCAATCATCTGATATTGATTCGTTCAAGAGCTGAAGAGGGGCGGGATTGGCGAGGACAGCGAAGGTTAAGTCGTAACCTTGAAGAGATTTAGTGTGTATTCACTGCTGACAGAGAGCGGGAGACGAGAAAAAAAGAGGGACCTGAAAACTTTTTCAATTCACTCAAGTGTGCGTTCAGAGACGACACAAAACATGTCACATTCAGAGAGTGAATCCAGTGGAAGAAACTCGGACGAACGCCCGGCCTGAGCTGATGGATATGTTAATAGGCCGCAAGAATTGGGGCTTTGAAGGGGGTCATTTTAGGGGGCCTATTCCAGGGCGCAACAAAACGCGCCCGTCTTCCCTCCTCTGCAACTCCACCCCGACGACCCGCTTCAACATCACCGGATCACTGAAAAAAAAGAACCATCAAATCACCTCAGCATCCAGGACACAATGCGCCATCTATGGCTCCCCTCATGGATGAGAGGAGATGGAGAAAGAAGTGGGGAGAAGATGATACACAGGGAGATGAGATGGAGAAGAGGGAGATGGATAAGAAGAAAGAGGTTGAGGATGGGGAGGAAGGGAGATGGAAAGAAGGAAAGTAAAGAAGAAAGGAAAAAAAGAGGTTGAGGGAAGAAAATGATTTATAGTGAGATACGATGGAAGGAAAGGAGATAGAGAAAGAGAGAAAGATTGAGATAGAAGAAGGGAGATATTGAGGTAGCAGATAGGAGATCAGATGGAGGGGACAGTAGGATAGGGGTTGAGGAGAAGAGAGAGAGATGGAGATGGAAGGAAAGGATATACAGATGGAGGAGTAGAAAGAGGTCTAGGACAAAGGAGATATTAAGGTAAGACGAATTGAAAAGGAGACATAGAAGTAGAGGAGAGAGATAAAGAATCGAAAGAAAGAAGATAACAGAGGTAGAAGAGAGGAGATGAGATGGGATGGGAGAGGGGATAGAGGCGTCCGGAGATGAGATGTTATGGAGGGAAACGAAATGTAGAGGTAGAAGAGAGGTGAATGTGGAGATGGAGAAAAAGATGATGGAAGATGGGGAGAAGAAAGCAGATATGGAGATGGATTGAAAGGATACAAGAGGTAGAGGAGAAGGAGAAGATTGATGGATGGAGACAGACAGAGGCAACAAGAGGAGATAAAGTGGGGAGAAGAAAAAGCAGATATGGGAGTGTATGGAAGGAAGGGACAAAGAGTGTAGATTTTAGAGGAGGAACGAGTAGGGAAGAATGGGATGGATGGGGAAAAAGGAAAGGGAACAAGAGGTCACAAAGGGTGAGGGAGGATAAAGATGGAGGGAGTGAAAGGAGATACAGAAGTAGAAGAGAGGTGGAGTGGTGACGAGATGGAGAGAGAGAGATGATAAAGATAGGGGAGAAGACACGATAGTAAACAGAAAGAGATGGATGACAAAAGGAGAACAGAAATGGAGGAAGAAAGATGAGGTCGAGAAGAAATTGATTATATTGAGACACGATGGACGGAAATATATAGAGGTAGATATATAGAGATAGCAGGTAGGGGGGGAGATCAGATGGAGGGATGGGACGATAGGGCTTGAAGAGAAGAGAGAGAGATGGAGATGGGAAGGAAAGGAGATACAGATGGAGGGAGTTAGAACGAGGTTGAGGGATAAGGGAGATACTGAGAGAAGACTCTTAGAAAAGAGTCATTGAGGTAGAGGAGAGAGATGAAGATCGAAAGAAAGGGAGATACAGCAGTAAGAAGGGGAGAGTAGAGTAGTGGGAGATTGGAGAGAAAGATGATAAAGATAGGGGGATAAGAAAGGATAGGAAAACAGAAAAGAAAGATGGATGGAAAGGAGGGCAGAGGTGGAGGAGAAGAGATAATATGGGTAGAAAAGGAGATAGAGGTTGACGGAGAAGAGACAGGAGAATGTGAGATGGCAGCAAACAAGATACAGGATGGAGGAGAATAGAAGAGGGGAGATGGAAATAAGAAAGAGGTGAAATGGGAGGATAAAGGGATAAAAGAGAAATGATACACAGAGGTAGAGGTAAGGGAGAATCAGATGGCGGGAGAGTAAGAGGTTCAGGGGGTGGTCATGGAAAGGACATAGAGGTTTAGGAAGGGAGAGACGAAATGGCTTTAGATGGAAAGAAAGGAGAGAGAACAGGTAGGGGGGAGAAGAAATTAGAGGGAAAGGAGAGCGAGATGGACCCAAAAAGGCAGACAGAAGTACAGGAGAGGAGAAAGATGGAGGATATAAGAAGATGAAATAGTTGGTAAGATGAAAATAACAAGGATAGGAGATGGAAGGAGCGAGAAGAAATAAAGGGTAGAGAAGAGGAAGGAAACGAGTTGAATTATTGGAGAAGTAAAAAAGGTAGTAAGAAGAGGAAAGAAAAACGAAGTGTTTGTATTGGAGAAAGGTTTAAAAACTAGGGATTTTTTTTTTTTTTTTTTTTTTTTTTTTTTTTTTTTTTTTTTTTTTTTTTTTTTTCTTTTTTTTTTTTTTTTTTCTTTTTTTTTTTTTCTTTTTTTTTTTTTAACAGTGGATGAACAAAAAACAAGAGGAAGAAAGATAGGCATAGAAGAAGCATCCTTTCTAATGATTCATCCAGAGAAAATTGCAAGGTTTAAAGTGGAGAAACAACACAAAAGACGGAAGATGAAGATAGAGATGAGAAGGGAGAAGAAAAAAGAGAAAAGATGGAGCAACACAAGGAGGGGGGTAGTAACGAAAGGGAGGGAGGAGGAGAGGAGAACACATTTTCCGACTTAAAACGACTGAATGACCCTTTTTTTTCCCAGTGCATTCTTTCGCCTCTCCATCACACCCCCCTCCAGCCCTACCAAATGGACCGATGAGCTCCCCCAACACAGCAGGGTCAGGGACCAGTTAAGCCTCACACACTCATGATCATGTTAGCACACTCGACCCAGTGACACAGGCCCAGGAGAAGGGCAGGAGAGAGGAGGAGGGTCAAGCCTGAGAGCAAACAAATGGATCCACTTTACAAAAGCCATAAAACACACTCAGGACCCTGGACACCCTTTACAGGTAAGGTCCCAGGCTTTCTCACACACAATTCTTTGGTTTGCAGCCTTTCACCTTCTACCCAAGAAAAAGCGGCGACATGGAACACATGGCGCATAGAGGGGGTTATATATTAGGACCAACGCAAAATGCTTGCTCCCAAACAGCCCATTGGTCAGAACGTATGTTAATGCAGAATCTCTTCATTAGTAAACAATAACTTCACCAGTAACTCTTCAGCAGCTTGTTCTGTTTTAACACGGCCTCTTTCAAGGTGAGGGTTATCAGGTATTTTTTGACTCTAGGTCTGAGCGCAATTGTCCACCTTGTCCACTTCCCCACTGGCCTGCGCTCACATTGTGCTTAAACACTCTGGACCCGAGCATGGGGAACCTTGGAATTCGAACTTAATTGGTTCCAGAAGGCCGTTGAAACTCGGATATGTTTGAAGTCGAAATCAGATTTCCCCATAAGAAGTAACAAAAATAGGATTAATCCGTACCGACTCCTAAATGATTGATTTTATGGCTATATTTGTATGACATTAGTTCTTCTTTTTTTGGATTTTGTAGCAATTGGCATTCCGTATTGGTGCATTATCACCACCGGCTGGACTGGATTACGTGCATCATCTTTGGAAGATCGCACCATTGAGTGTTTTATTTAGGGAGCCCATGTTCAATTTTTGTTTTGCATCTGGGGCAAAAGAATTCAAACACAGTTCGATGTCTGACTTCGAGTGAAGAGGCGTTCAAATTCCGAGGTTCCACTGTACGTACTTTGTGGCTTTGGGTTTGCTGACACACAGCCCTCTCATATGCTTTATAATAGATTTATTGATTATGGGACTGTGGTAGCCTAGCGGTTAAAATACTGGACTCTGGACCAGAAGGTCCAGGGTTCAAATTCCACCACTGCCACTTTTGGGTCCTTGAGCAAGACCCATAACCCACAATTGCTTGGAAGTCGCTCTGGATAAGGCCGTCTGCTAAATGCTTGGCCAATGTGTTAGAGGCCAACTGAACAGCACCCGAACCCACCTCATCAAGTGTGCCAGAGCACGGTTCGGCGTACCTCCCCCAGGCATGGTACAGAACAATCACACTAGTCAAACAAACCACACTTTGGGGGTCAAACATGCTCGGGCACAGTATAACCTTAGAGGAGGGTCCGGTGTGAGAATTGGGGCTGAGAAGGAAGCATAAAAAGGAATGGCAGGTGGAGGACCAGGTGGCGTCCAGGAGTCCACCTTGCCCCCAGAGTTACAGGGCCCACTGTGACATGGGTGCCCCCATCCCAACCACTTTTCCTCATGATGCCTGATTTTAAGCATGTTGTTATTTCTCTGTACAACCATTTTAAATCAGCCAAGTGCCAGTGCAAGTCTTACCCGCTTACTCACACATGTGCCCATTAAAAGCAGGCAGCCAATGGTACACTCATACAAACAGACTAAAACAGTGAGGCATCCTCAATCACCATGTCTATAAACAGAGGATCATGCTCATTCATACAAACACACACACACACACACACACACACACACACACACAACAAACAGAGGACGGCTTAACCCCCCTCGGTTTTCGCCCCCCACAGCCTCAGGAGAGTGGGCAGGCACTTAAACTTTTCCCCTTTTCAGGATGGGAGAGACAAAAAGTGCGACACACCAGCAGGCCGCCCAGGAGCACACACAACGGCTGAGCGCAGGGACAAGAGGCGTGTCCACAAATAAGGGTTTCCCCCACAACGAATGGCACACAATGTGTACCCCTTCACTTAACACACACACACACGAGAAGGATGGGATCCAAGTTTGTGATGGCTCTCGGAGAGTTTGAAAGAGTGAGAATGATGGTGGAACGAGAAAGAGGAATAAACAGAACTGATTGACAAGTGGATTAACCAATCAGACAGACAGACAGACCTAGAGCCCAGCAGTGAGTGACAGAGCCTATGGCAGAGAAGTGAATGATGGATAGACAATCCCAGATTAAAAGACAGAGAGAAAGCGACTGATAGACAGACTGAGAGAAAGGGAGGGCCGTGGGAGGGCATGCTGCAGCTGTCTTCTGTCCTCTCTGCCCTAGGATCCTGTCCTTCACCGAAAACACGCTTCATTACATCTCCCTTCTCTCTTTCCTCTCTCGCTCCTTCTTTCTCTTCCCTAACTCTCTCGCTCTTTTGAGCCCCAGATAAGCCTCTTAGCGCAAAGGCAGCAGGCGGAGCTGCTTTCTGAGTGACAGCAGGAAGAGACGGCCATTCAGCACACAATAGCGCTTTTGGGCCAGGCTAATCTAAGAGGCGTACAATGACCTCCACTTTGGCCGCATCCAAAAGTGCGTTCCCACAGAGAGAGAGAGAGAGAGAGAGAGAGAGAGAATAGATGCAAGGCCAGACTGAAAGACAGATGAAGACAGACAGAAAGGTGTGAAAAAGAGGAAGAGTTCACCGGAATAGTAAGAAGACTGGAAACGGTATAGGGTCCCAAAGAAGATGGAATAGTTTAAGAATAAAACACAGATAAATAAATCATAATAAGTAATGCTATGCATGAAAATGAACACCACAGAACAAGTTGGAGAGGAGAAGGAACAGTGTCAGAAAGAGATACAGATACAAAACAAATAATAAAAAATACATATAATAATATACATATAAAATAAAAGACAAATGCAATATATGCAATTTTATCAGAGAATTGGAAATAGAGAACGAGTGACCTAAAGAAAGTATTAGAAAACTATAGGAAAGACAAGGAGATCACAACGAGAAAAAAAAAAAAAGTATAATGTATGAAGCTATATCCCAGAAAAAAAGAAAGAAAGAAGGAAAGAGAGAAAGAAAGGAAGTTGAAAACGAGGAGTTAGTATGGAAAAAATAAATAGAATTACAAGAAATGTTGTGATTTATGACTCTACATCAGAGACCGAAAAAAACCAGAAAGAAAGTCAAACAGCAGGAAAAATAATAAAAACAGAAGAAAAAAAAGGAAGAAAGAAATAAAGAAAGAAAGAGATCAATATACAGAACATGCAAGTGAAAAATGAAAGGAAGTTGAAGAGGAGAAGCTAGAATGCTATTTGAAAGAAAGAAATAAAAACGGAAAGAATTAAATAAAGACAAGCAGGAAAAAATAAAAATGAAGAAAGAAAGGGGAAGGAAAGGAAGGAAGAAAGATGGAAAAAACAATAAAAAAGAAAACAGAAAAAGGGGAAAATAAGGAAGGAAGCTATATCAGAGAAAGAAAGAAAGAAAGAAAGAAAGAAAGATGGACAGAATGCAGGCAAGCAAGTGAAAAACAAAAGGCAGTTGAAGAAGAGAAGCTAGAACAGAAGAACTCAGACGTACAAGAAATCTTGTGATTTATGATGCTATATCAGAGTAAGAAATAAAGATGTAAAGAAAGAAGGACAAACAGCAGGAAAAAAATCTAAATGAAGTAAGGGAGCGGAAGTAAAGCAAGAAAGCTAGCAAGAAAGACTAATAAAAAGAAAACAGTAAAGGAAAAAAGAAGGAAGGAATGAAGCTATATTAAAGTGAGACGAGAAAATAAATAAAGAGCAATAAAAGAAAGGAAGAAAGAAAGAAAATGATGGACAGAATGTAAGCAAGCAAGCAAAAACAAATGTAAGTTGAGTAGAAGGTAGAATAAAAAATTACAAACAAGAAATCTTGTGATTTGTGATGCTATATCAAAGTAAGAAATAAAGATGGAAACATATAAAGCCAAAGAGCAGGAAAAAAAATGAAGAAAGGGAGTGGAAGGAAAGCAAGCAAGATTAATAAAAAAGAAACAAAAAGGGGATAGAAGGGGCTATATTAGAGAGAGATGAGAAAATAAATAAATAAAGAACAATAAGAGAAAGAAAGAAAGAAAGAAAGAAAGAAAGAAAGAAAGAAAAGAAAAATAAAGAAAGAAGGTAAGGATGGAAGAGAGAAAGAAAAGAGGATAGAGAATAAAAGAAATGCAGAAATACAGAAAACTTAAATAAATTAAGAGGAAGCAAAAGGAGTTGTCCCCACACACACACACACACACACACACACACACACACACACACACACAGACACACACACACACACACACTGAATGTGCTGGGCTGAATGTGTGTGTGATGGTTGAATGAGCGAGGCTGATGGAGGAGCAGGTGAGAGCGCTGCTTCCATCTCTTTATCAGCTCGGCCGGTCCCATCGCCCGCGTAACTAACCAACAACCCAACATAACACCTGTAACCAGGGCGACCACCGCCGGGGGGTGTGACCCCTCCTCCTCATGATACATGCCATTCTGTCTCCTGTGCCCAGCGTCCAGTGGCCTGTGTTCTTTAGACCCTGTCAAAATCCATCCACAGATGCATCACCTCATCAAAATGCTCATTCATGACCTATGTGACAACACGTCCTTCTGCGCGCACACACACACACACACACACACGGTCTCGACCACCTAGGAAGTCTTTAAACAGAAAGAACTTTTTGACACATGTCAAGATATCATGGAAAAGAGTGTGTGAGTGTATAAGTGTGTGTGTGTGATTGTGTGTCACAGAAAGGAACGTGTGACTGTGTGCGTACTTCAGATTGTCACATATGTAAGCTATGTGCGGAGTGTGTTACGTTGTGTCGGTGTCTGAGAACATCATGCATCATGTTGCAGGTGGAAGCCTGTGTGTGTGTGTGTGTGTGTGTGTGTGTGTGTGTGTGTGTGTGTGTGTGGCACATGTGTACAAGTAAGGAAAATGTGTGCAGTAGGGGTAAGAATGTGTGTGTGTGTGTGTGTGTGTGTGTGTGTGTGTGTGTGTGTGTGTGTGTATATAAAACTTCTGAATGAATAGAGCCCCTGTTCTTTAATGGCTTTATGTAGAGATGTTTAACATCAGGAAACACCCGTCATGTGCAAGGTAAACACACGCAGACGCATGCACACGCGCACACACACACGCGCGCACACACACACACACACACACACACACACACACACACACACACACACACACACACACACA